>AXCO02010296.1:0-13884 GCA_000473525.2 Anopheles melas
CGGCCGTCTCGAATCGCACGAATTGATAGTCTAGCGGTGTTTGTTTAGGTGATACATTTTGCTTCTCTCTCTCTCTCTCTCTCTCTCTCTCTCTCTGCTCCTGCCCCAACGCCAATTGCCAAACCTGCCGTGCCGACCCCGGGGCTGTTGTTGCTTGGGACGGTATCAGACGATAACGATTGCAATGACGTGATGCCGTTGGCGTTGAATTGTTAAGACAGTGTTTTTGTAAGGTTAATGTTGGAATAGAAATAAACGAAATAATATAGTTTTACAGTATATTTTGCAACAAAATTTAAACACTGGAAAAAAGTGGAATGAAACTCGTTAAACTAGTATTCTGTAGGAGTATAATTATTGAACGATAAAAATAATGTTTTTTTTTTTAAGATTATTGCCATATGATCACTACAAATTTAAATTAATTATTTGACTTGATAACTACTTATGAAATGCAATAACATAGCTCCATTTAGACGAAAGATCTTAGTAGAAGAGCTGCAGTAGAACGCCATGAAACGCTCAGTAAAACACTCGCACAAACAAATAGCAGACGGCAAGATAATGTGGCCATTGCTTGTTTGCTAGCTTGATGCTGCTGCTGCTGCCGCCATTGCTACTGCTGCGACTGATGCGCACTTCAATAAACGTTGGCTTAGGTCAGGAATGGCGACCGATTTGCCCGCACTTCGTACGGCGATTGCGAAATTCGTACGTCGACTTGCGAATAGACGCCATGCGGGCGGCCCGCACGTCGCTGTGTTAATGCGCGCTAGCGTTGGTGCTGGTGCTGCATCAGTTTATCAGGTTTGATCGTGCCAAAGGGTGGTTTAGTGATGACATAAATACATAACAAAAATAAAGGAATTTGGATTTAGCATTATACAAGACTGAAGGAAACTAAATTAGTTATAAAAAACAGCTGCCACTGACAGTCTTGTGTGAAGTTGAATGATGTTGTTGTAATGAGCTATTAGTTATACGCTCAAACGACATGGAAGACACTCCTCCACGCGTCTAAATGACTCCAACTAGTTCGTGTTGGTAATTCCATCGCGAAATAAATCACCCGGAGGGAGTGTGTGTTTAGTGAGCTTGTTTGGGGTTTCCTTTTTTTTCTTCTCTCTCTTCCGTCTACTCCCGCGGAACATCAATCATATCGAATTGCGTCGGGAGCGTACCGTTACGGCAGCCAGGGTGGTCGACCAGCCCAAACATACGACCGTCGTTCTAAAAATACTGCACCCCTTTTTTTCTAACCCCGGCCTTTGAAATGTCCAATCTGAGCGCAACAACTCGTCGGAAGTGCGTATGATGCCATTTCTGTGATGGCCATTCTCTCGTCCCCGGCCCTCTGAGGGCCATGACGTCATGGCAGGTGAACAATGGGTGTACCGGAGGAGTGAACGTGTCAAACGAGATGAAGCTGCAGCAGGAATGGATGATCACAGGTGAGCTGGGAGGCTGACTATAAAAAAAGGCTTATTTGTATTCGATTCGGGGTGTGTTTGTTGTTGGCGATACGATCGTCGCGCGCAGTTGATCGCGATGTACTTAATCATGGAGTATTGCATGTAAATTTTGCTCCAAACATCTCGTTAACTTGTCTAGGTGTTTTTATAATTAAATTGATTATGAGGCTGTAACATACCAATATCTACGAAAAAAAAAACAGTCATGAAGACCTCATAAAGCTATACTTCAATTTCCAAACTGCGATCCAATTCTTTCACGCAACTCACGGCCCAACCCAGCTCGCGCCACAGCACACCTGCGATTACAGGTGACGCGTATGCGTAAGGTATACGTGGCACGATTTGTCACACGGCATTTGCAATGCAAAGTGCGAAAGTGTGACATTTCCGAAACCCCACAACTCCCCCCGTGTATTGTCAACCGTCGACCCACGGACGGGCTGTGGTAAATCTCATTGCCACCATTGCACCACAACCACACACTTCATTACGGTGTGCGCGAGAGAGAGTGTGTTGTATCCTCCCACGCTCCTCGATCCATGCTCGGTGGGTTGCACAGGTTGCCCGCCAGAGAAGGGACAGACGTTTGCCTTTTGCAGTTGCACACATACACTTGATACCCTGCTGGCAGCAGCCGCAAGAAGCAGCAGCAGCAGCAGCAGCAGCAGCAGCAACAACAGTAAGGGCATCAGTTAACATTCACTAGCATTACGCCATCGTTTAGAGACGACGAATAACGATACCGCACCATCGTCCCTCCCTCGTTTCCCAATGCCAGAGGTCACTCACCTTCGGCACTTTGATGGGCGGACGGGGTCCGTTATTGAAAGGAAGCCCCCCCTGGGGGGGGGGGTGGAGGGCAGGAGAAATGATTTGCAAATTAAAAGCGCAAATGCAACCAGCAGAGGGGTTTTGTGTGTTGTGTGCGCGTGGGGGTGAAGCAGGCACTAACACATCCCATTTACATCCTCGAAAAAAGGGGGTGATAAAGGGAGGGGAGGCGGGATGGGTTGTAAAACTTTACAGAATCCCCAGCCGAACGTCGCCTGGTTGCAGACGTGCGAAACGAACAACAGCCAGCCCAGGAACATCCTGATGAGCTAATGGACTGCCGGCCACCCACCGCGTGCCGGCAAAAGCGGGACCAGGAGGCTGGCGAATTAATTTATTGCTCTGTTATGCAAATAAATGCAATTTTCATAGTTTTAATTATAAAGATTCATCAAACGGAACGATGTTTACCGATTGTTTGGGGCGCGGTGCGCCGTGGCATCACTTGTGTCGCTTTCCATTGGCACGTCTGGGCTCGCCAGCCGGCTTACTAAACGAACCCCGTGACCAGTTGGGAAACCGCGGGGAATGGAGTGTGGGATTTGTAGCGCAATAAATCTAAGCGAAGCGTGTTTGCCATCCCTTAAGGGAATCTAAACGCTTATTAACACTTCGGCTGTGAGGATTTCAATTTTTATGTTTAATATTTTTCATGTTTTTTTTAAGAATTTTCTTTGTAGGTTCATTTAATATACAAATTTGTATAAAACTGCCCCAATCCACCCAGTCCTTCGTTTTGCGCTGCAAATCAATTAGCACACTGTGTACGGAGCAACCAAAACACCTTTCCTCCACCCCACCATACACAGTCGCAGTCAGTGCATCCTTTGATCTGAGTGACATCACTACTGCACTACGGCCGCATGGCGGTGGTTGTAATTAAGTGCGTCTTCATTACGGCATCCCTGTGCCACTTGAGAATGGACCGAGCGACAAACCTACCAAGACCCTAGGAACGTTCTACCGAAGCACCGGCCGAGCTGGGCACGTTGGTAAATTGCGCTCACTTTTGCGCTACGATAGCGCTGTTGCATCTTCCTCCACTGGTAACTCTTCCGACAGCAAGCCAACAAGCACTTTCGCATTCGTTAACGTGGCACGCTTTACAAAGTAGCCACTTGCCTTGCACTTGCGCGAGGGTTTTGTGTGGAGCGTAAAACAGGAAGCTATTAAAGGAATGCAGAGGGCAGGACGGTAGTTTGGTGGCTTGGGAGCAAACACGGGATGTTAAGATGCAACGCTTCGCATCGCTTCCGGATGAACTGACCGTAAATCATTCGGCAAATCGTTCCCGCTTGTCCGGGTGGGCAATTTGTTTGGTAAATTGGCTCCACGCTTCGATAACTCGGGCATGAACTTTCATGCAGTAATGTTGCACATTTTTTTTGGAATTTGTTGAAATGGGAAGAACATCTAGTCATTGGTGGAGAAGGAAGTTTTAGATCTTACGCATGGTTTGGTAGTAAATATGAGAGTGTGTCTGAAGTTATACAAATGTTTTGTAAATTAATAGGCACACACTATGGTTTATTGGAAGAAAATGATAATAATTCAATAGATGAAACGGTGCAATTCCCCTGAACTGATTCGAGCAACATCCGGCTGTTATTGAAGTCGGTACATCTATCACTAGACCAGCCGGCCACTTTCAAGATATCAGGGATTGAAAGTGTTTTATAAATAGCTACCATATCAGTATGTTATAACTTTTTAATATCATTCAATAATCCAGCTTATGTGTGAAGTATACACAGAAATCTGATTTAATTGCTCAGTGCTACTCAGAAAGTTTGCACAACAGTGTTACAGTCGGCTCCCGAAATACGCTGCCAATGTATTTCGAAGACATCAGCGTAGACCAAATATAAATTTTTGGCTGAATTTTGCCTAATTTTTACACAAAATGAAATTTAATCGATTTTTTACATACTAAACAGTTAAACTAAACAGTTAAACAGTTAACAAGTACTAAACAGTTAAAAAGATCAAATTCATAAGTTGAATCGATATAATTTGATCCAAAATATGTCACATTTACAACATTACATAAGTCCAAATCCACGAAAGTCAAGAACCAAGCTGTCTACAATATCATTGATAATTCGAGAATTCTGTCAATGGGGCTCTTTCCGTTTTAAGTTCGTAGGCTGAACTTTCAGCCTGTCAGCTGTTTGCATTGTATAGCAGTTTTCGAGCAGCTATCTAAGTGGGTATAATATACAGGTTGGGCTTATCCCTAGGTGTATGAGTTTAGAAGGCTGATTTTTATCGCTTCTGTTTCTGAATGAAGATTTTAAGAGTGTTTTGAGCATTCGTCAAGCCTTCAAAAAGCTCGTTGGAGCAAAAGTTTTCACTCGTTCTGTCAAATAGTGATGTTCAAAATTGGTTTTAAAAAACATGCTATGAGACCACCTGGACTACATACACTTTGATTCTAGATTCCACCACGTGATCTCTTTAATGCACCTTGGGATAAATGTAAACAACACTTTGTTTTCGAGCAGGTACTCGAATCTAATTCTAGCATTGAGGTTAGAATAATCTAGACTGAAAATTGAAGGCTAGTTTTGTGTGTGGTTTTGTATGGAGTGTAGACATGATTTCAGCCTCCAACTGTCAAACTCCATACAAAAAACTAACTAGAATCGTGGAGGACCCCAATGATTCTCTGGATTACAGTTGATACAAGACAGGAAAATTTTCAATGCCAAGAAAATTGTTCATTTTTTTCGAGTTTCCTGATCCTTTCATGACATGAACATTACATTTTCAACGGTAATGGCTCTGTATTAGAACAAAATGTTCGTTGAAGTTTAGAGGCCGTTGGTTGTAATAAATAAACTACCATTTATTTCAAGCATACCCTCACTGGAAAATGTGTTTCCTACAGCACGTATGCGTAACGCATTGTAAACCAGTTTTGTTAGCTTCCTGTTTCCAGCACGGCAAACCATTTCCACTCATCCGATGAAGTAATGGTAGAATGAAACAATGACACAATCACGAATAGTTAATCTATGCCAATGCTAAATACCCCATTCCCCGAAGCGCTTTATGCAAATTTTCCCACTACCTCATACACACACCACACACCTCATAAAGAAACGCTCCGTGACCATGGCGCAATGTGGAGTCTAAAAATCTAATATTTTGTCAGCACCCGTCGCACCCGCTCGCGGCCGCAACCCATTCGCGTCCACCACAAACCGTACCAACCACCCTCTCGAATTACGCGCGAATACGTTCCGGTGCGTAGCGATCGCTCGCTCCGCACGCAAATCGTTCGCTGTGACGTGCGCATTCGCTTTTCACGTTCACGCTTGTGTCGCGGCTACCCCCAAAAATAAAACTAGCCCTTCATGCCGAGCTCCTTAGGGTTCTGTGGCCCACCCGCATGCGGGGCCTGGAAAGCATAAATGGTTTGGACGCCCTCCCGCGAAGCACTATCGCTATGCGCTGGCCCGTTCCTGTGTGTATGTTTGTGCCCCTCAGTCACCAGGAACTACAGGCCACCCCCTTGCCGCCTAGAACCGTGCGCAAACCCCGCTTGAAGGGCCTCCATTGCGCTTACCGTTCCACCGACCCGACACGTACCACGTGTGCACAAACTATTCTAAGTGGCAATGTGCGTGTGCGCGCTGTGTGTACGTGTACGGGTAAGGTGAATAAACTCTGGCCGCGCCACTGTGCGCTCTCTATGCTGGCGACACGTGCGAGCGTGCGTGCTGCCGCTACCGCTGCCCCTCATTATGCTGCTTCTAGTCACTCACGCTGTGCGCTGCGAGTGAGCGCCTAGCATCGGAAAACTATCACCCAAAACTATCGCTCAGTGAGTGACGAACGGTTTTGGTGTGCTAAGAGCCGGACGATGAGCTAACGAGGAGGTGGCTCGATTGGCTCGAAGAAAAACTGCTCACTGTTTGCACAGCAAAACTTCTTACAGCGTCTTGGAAACGTATAGTAGTCCTTCCAGCAGAATGGAACCATTAACCACTGGGCATTAATTTGGGGCGAAACTGTCAGCAGCCGCTAATGCTAATGCTGCCGGAAAATGAGAACTAATGATAAACCGTGGGCTTTTTAAACCGTATTGCAACCATCTGCCACGTGGGCCCTTAAGAAGTGTTAACGAACCCAAGCCGCCGGCAGCTCTTACACGTTAGCGCTGGACAAAAGTGTCCCTTTTGCGCCCTGTACAAAAGGAGGCACACAAAAGCCACCCCGCACCCGACCAAAAGCAGCATTGTGGAGTGTTGCTGGAGCTGGATTGTTAAATATTTACACTCGCTCACTTCAAACCCTGACAAATATAATGGTTGTTTGTTCTATCAGGCCAAGTCCAAGTTTCGGGAACCAATGCCGGAACCGGACACACGCGTTCTTCTTTTTTTGTTCGTTCCACTTGCTCTGGTGTATCTTCAGCTTTGGGGTGTTTCGGGATGATGGCGGAGAACAGAGGGGGGGCTTAGCTTTTGACGGGAAGCAAATATTTGATAAGCCACAAATGCACTTGCGTAGTAGATATGTTTCCATATTAATTGTACCACCCGAACAAAGAAGTGCGTCGAAGCGCGTTTTAGAACGAAAACAAAAAAAAAACACAATACAAACAAACCAACATTGTTGTGGTGCAGTGCAACGGCATATGCAACGGCACAAATGTTAACACATTTGCATTATAATGTTTTATCCTGTTACACATGCACTAATCCTCCTTTGTCTTCGTACTCTATTGTCCCCCTTAGAAAAAAAAGGGGGAAACAAAATAGCTTCAAGCCAACAAAATAGTTTGTTTGATAGTGAACGTTTACGGCTCGATCTAGCCCCGTAAGTTTACAGCTTGGCTGTGACTATCGCCGAAGCAGCTTGAGCTACTCTCACGTTATCGATTATTTTCCGTTCCTTTACACGCTAGAAACGATAGCTTCCGTCTTCTTGACGACCGCACTACGGACGGACGGTCAGGCCGGTCACGGGGTGCCATTACCCTTATTATGTTTTTCCTCTTCCGGCACGGAACACGGACCTTTTATTCGGTCGGCGGAAGTCAACCGACTTCCTTTCGCAGCAGCGGCAGCAAAAATTCTTAATGTCCTTTTGTGTGAGTCGCCGCGAGTTCGCTGAGTCACGCTGTGGTAGGGTTTTCGAAGAATGGTGGAAGTGATTTAGAATAATATTACGTGGAAAGAAACAAACATAACCAGTCGGTATGCTAAAGCTGAGTTCAATTCCATTAAGGACTAAGTATTCTCTTTTGTCAATAGTTTTGTTATGTTATTAAATGACGCACGTTCAATTTCCAACTTAAAAGAGAAGTAATTTAAACAGCGGACAAACGCGTCCCATCATTTTGACCGTCACTTACCGTCACGACTCATTCCCAGCTTTAGGCACTTTTGCAGTCGACAGTACTGGCATCGATTTCGGTTGACCCGATCCACCACGCACTGCTTGTTACGCGGGCACTGATAGTTGACGACGGAGCTCTGCGACCTTCGGAAGAAGCCCTTGCAGCCCTCGCAGGTGATCACACCGTAATGCACCCCGGACGACTTGTCGCCGCACACCTTGCACGGTATGATCTCGATTTGAGCTGTGGAGGAGATTGGAAGGAATGGGAAAGGTATAAGTAAGCTTATATAACACAAAAATAGAAGAAATAACATTTAAAATAAGGAATAAAACTGTATTGTTTACTTCATAATTATTTATATTTAACTTAAAATAGTCTGAACAAAAAAAAAACATAAAAATTAAGGATGAAAGAAAGCATAAATAGAGCGCTTTGTACCGTTTAACTTCAATATTTGTGGACCTCTTAACTGCTTCGTTATGCTCGCCAGGAAGCCAGTAATCCCAATTTATTCCGCAAACTCTAAATAACCTCGACAGCAACGTAAAGAAGTCCCCGCCTCATGTGACATTCTCCATCAGCTACATCAATACAAGATGGGCACCCCGAAAAGGGAGAATTGACCGCTGTGAGTGATGAAAAATAAATCACACCCCAAGCCATACGTTCCCACAAACCCGCCCTCCCACAGTACGTGATGTGTGTCCATCGTTTTCGGACAGCATTTGCTATTCAGGCGTGCGAACCCCCCCCCCCCCCCCCCCGGCCACCCCGTCGACAGCGTACGCCTCTCCCTTGCGTTCGGGTTCACATTCGCGTTCTGACGCGTGCCCACCGAACATCGGCCAGGGGGGGAGGCTGTTCATCTTCCATGCATAAGAGAATCAAAATAAATATTTGCCAAACTGCCAAAGTCAATAACCTCGGCCACACATCAGCTGTAGCTGTGTGCGTGTGTATGTGTGCCTGTGTAGTTTGGGGTATATTGCCGAGGCATTGCTAATCAGCCCCCAAGCGTCAGATGCTGTTCTGGTTGTGTGTGTGTGTATACGTTTGAAATAACAAAAATGAGGATGAAAAAAAAACGTGAAGAAATATGACTTTCGCAGAATGTACAGCAAGGGAAGAAAGTTAATCGCGCTCGTGGAACGTACCAGATGAGTTTTGATTTATTTGTGAATTTCTTCGTTAAGAAAGTAATGGTTCACATGGTTTCAGTTTTGTTGTTTTTTTTAGGAAACCTTTGCTCATTGGTTTCTTGAATGTTAAAAAAAAGTAAAAATAATAAAATATGTTGAATTTGGAAGAGTTTTCATTAACTAGATTATAGTTGAATTAGTTGAACCAGTTTTACAATCGAGTTTAGAATCAATAATCAATTTTTATAACCTATTTTTTAATCATAGTAAGTTTGGCTTTAAAATTGAATCATTTTTATTTGAATCTCTTGAATTCGCTCTTCTAATGCTTTTGATTTTACTTATAAATGTGTCCAACATGAAAACAAAATTTAAATTTGCCTTAATTTCAAACACTCATTACTCTAACCCATAAAACCTTGTTTATTCTGGAAACAAACTTCAAACACAAGCTTGCTTATTGTAATGTAATGTTACATGACACTTCCCGGTTGATTGGCCGGTGACGGTGGCGTGCACGGACCGGTGGCACATTACCATTTCCATCCGCTGCCCTTCCTGGTACGTCCTGGCAGCGGGTGGCTTGCAGATGTGCTACTAATGCACGCCCTGTCACATACACCAAAACACGCCAGCACGCGTGCCGTGTTGGCCTCCAACACCGATTGGAAATTGATTTATAATTCATAAAAAGTTTAAAACAAATATTTCTAGCTATTCTACCTCATACCAAACGCTCGTTAAAGCGTTGAGAAAGTATATAATTCAAAAATAAGCCTTCATAAAAGCCTCTACCGTACGCTCGTTTACTCTCGCAACCGCTCCAGCCCCACCGCGTACGTCGGGGTGTTTTTGCGATGCAAATGCATGCTGATGGGACGTGTCGCGGCAAGCGAAATGCATTCATCCCGCTCTGGCACTCCAGTTGCACCCCTTTTGATGCTGCTGTGTTGTTTTTAAATTTACAAATTCACTTCGCCTCGCTTTGTCAACCCCCTTTGGTGGGTTTTGTTTTTCGTTCGCTTTTCGTCCGGACCCGGACGGTCAGGCGATACCGCGTAAACGAAGGCACACAATCACCCATCAATTCACCTTGCAAACACGCGTCATCGTTGCAAGCATGATGTGACCACTTATGGTGATGGTACCGCCAGCACAGCCTAAACGGTAGCTCAATTAGGATCGTGTGCCTGGTTTGCCAGCTCAAACAATGAGACAGCATTGTCTTCGGAGCTTTTCAAACGTACCTTTCAAATGCCCACTGGCTGAGAGGAGTGACGCTTTGTCAGAGTTAAATATGTAGAAAGAACACTGTACATATTTGGAGGTATAAAGCTACCTTTTAGCTAATTTTTGTCACCTCCAACTGGAAGCTTACTCATGCAATTGTCTTATCGTTGTTGTTTACTTTAAATTTTAATCACCTACGAAAACATACAAACAAAAAGTCTGCCCTGCCTCCCCCCCCCCCCTACATATCATGCCTGCCACACCTTGCAAACATTGGAAATGCTTTTGATTAAAGCTTGCACGTACGCGTTTGAATAAGTAAAGAGGAAAGCAAAGAAACGAAAAAAAAAACACGGAAGAGAAATCACCCAAGCCAAAGAGTCGACGAACTCGAGTGCATTTATGACACACTTTGATGCGAAATATGCAAAATTGCAGTGCGTCATAGGTGTCGGTTTGGCATTCGGTTGTGTGGTAAAAACCGGGCAAATGGCAGCAAACAGGAGACGCAGGAAGAAAATATGAAAATCGATACTTTATGGGCGCTCGATTCGAATTGTGTGACCGTAATGGTTATCGATATTGGCTGGCATTTGTGCAATGTTTTAGTATTGTTTGGCAACAGTTTTGATGAGCCTTTAAAAAAGCGTTTGCAATAATTTGAAGTTTTAATATTCATTACCGATCAATACAATATCGATTGCTAATAGATTAAAAGGCTGAGTCTCATGTAACTCGTTCTTGGAAGCGTTGGTAAGCCGATAGCTGGTTCGTAATATCATATTTTTATCCGTTTGCCGTTTCCCGGTACCATTCACCAACCCTTGCGTCATATTGCTGCCATCCAAACTGCGTCGTTAGCAGTGTATTTGTGCTGAATCAGCTGCAGACGGCCAAAACTCAGAATTGCACACACCCTTACGCTGGTTGTAAGGTTTTATTTTCAGTTTATATTTTAATGCTTTATCAGGCATAAAAATACGTATTAAAAATACATAAATACCGACAAATCCCTTAGCTTAATGTGCAAGAAAAGCATACGAAACAGCACCAACACTCTCTCGCACACACTCACACCCAAACCAACCGCGCACGAAATGCCATTGACCCCGATTTGTTGGTCGTTTTGTTGTTGTTGTTGTGGTTGTTGCTGCTGCTGTTCCGTCCGAACTACGCAGCAAATGCAATTCTTACCCCGTTTGCTCTTGCCGCTGCTTTGTCATTGCTGTTCTTTTGCACTCTCCGCCTCCCTCCCCCCCCCGTCTCTTCCTTGCGCGCGAAAAGCGAGCGAAACGATATCAACGGAAAACAACGTAGCATAGGTCATGTACCGGAATCATGGCAGCAGCGGGGAGAGATCATGGCAATGACGCCAGCCAGGAAGGCACTTATGTAGTGTGCAATCTTTCCTGGCCGGGTGGGCGGGATGATTGCGTGTGTGTGGGTAGTAAAAGGGGAGGAGAGTGCAATTTGCAAATTGTGTTCGATCGATAGAAGGAAGCTGATGCTAGCTGGTGGGAAGGGTTAGATGAATTAGTTGGCGAGATATTTGGTGTAATTTGATTGCTTTTGATGGGAATAAATAACGCTTTGAAAGGATTGCAAAATAGATGTTCTATTACGCACGGAAAGAGGCAGTGCCGTTGTAGACTGTTTGTGTACGATTATGCACATTTGTGATACTTTCATGCTTTAAAATAGACAATTAGACTCGAGACTCGTTATTTTAATTGCACATAATGTGTCTTAGTTTTCCAGAAAATGCCAAAAACTATGGTTTGTTGTACCAAGATAAAAACAAAAAACATTGAAGAGGTTTGAAGAGCTTTGAAAGATTCTAAGATATTTTCTTACAGTACATAGATAGAATATAGAAATGATCATAGAACGATACTTTTTTCTGTGGTCATATGATGCTATGTTTCAACATTTGGTATAGTTTGTTTTCTTATCAAGATGAATGTCTCTCTATGTTTTAAATTCCTCTACGATTTCCCCAAGAGAGTTACCTGAATTAAGGCGAAAAAATCAAATAAGAGTTAAAGGATCTTTTGAAGATCTATTGGATAAACTCAATAGATCTTCAAAAGAGCTAGAGCTAGAGAGTAAAAATTCCATAATGGGGTCCTTTCCGTTTTAAGTTCGTAGGCTGAAATTACAGTCTGTCAGCTGTTTGCATTGTATAGCAGATTTCGAGCAACTATCTAAGTTGGTATAATATACAGGTGGGCTTATCCCAAGGTTTAGTAATTTAGAAGACTCATTTTTATCGTTTCTGATTCTGAATGAAGATATTAGAGTGTTTTAAGTATTCGTCAAGCCTTCAAAAATCTCGTTGGAGCAAAAGTTTTCACTCGTTCTGTCAAATAGTGATGTTCAAAATTGGTTATAAAAAAATGCTATGAGACCACCTGAACTACATACACTTTGATTCTAGATTCGATCACCTGATTTCTTTAATGCACCTTGGGATAAATGTAGACAAAACCGTGTTTTCGAGCAGGTACTCGAATCTAATACTAGCTTTGAGGCTAGAATAATCTAGACTGAAAATTGCAGGCTAGTTTTGTGTGTGGTTTTGTATGGAGTGTAGACATGATTTCAGCCTCCAACTGTCAAACTCCATACAAAAAAACTGACTAGAATCGTGAAGGGAATATTGGAATTCAACAACAAAACTCTGTAATGAGCACAAACGATGGAATAAACAAAGTAATTTTTTGGTGAGTTTTTGCTATTATCCAGTGCACTAGAACTGAAACACCGCTTGAAGCTTGTCAATCGATGTTATGTGACATAATGATTGGTTCCCACTTCTCCCATACATTATTCAAAGTCATGTCTAATACCCATCGCTCGAGCCAGCTTGTTAGGCGACCGACTCTGCACCGCTGTGTTGTACTAATACTCCCAACAATAGGCATTTCCTCCGACAGCATCGCCACAAACTTACCTCTAATTGAATTGGGAGTCTTTTTCTCATGCTGATGACCGTTCAAACCCAACAGTTCCCCGTTCGGGCCGAGATCACCTTCCACACTGCCACCATTCGCGTCACCGGCGCTGCCACCGCCACCGCCGGTACCGTTGCCTGCCAGCCCGGCCGCTAGCAAACCCCCCGAGGTGAACGGTTGCGGCGGTGGCGTCGTACTGTCCGCCAGGTCTTCATCCTCCATCGCCAGCGAGGCTGCCGCCATCGACGCGACCGCCGACAGCGTTGAGCAGAATGCGTTGTAGTCCTGTTCCTCCTGGCCGCCGCGAACCATCGCCGCGTGGCCGGAACCACCGGACCCGCCCTGGGCCGGGCCCTGGTCGAGCGTGTGGTTTAGCGGCTGCAGCAACCGATGGCTCAGCTTGGGGAATTCGCGCGTCTCACGCGCAAAGCTACTGCCGCCGCCCAACAGATGCTGCGCACCGTTGGCGTGACTGTTGCTGGTATTGCTGCTGCTGCCACTGCTGCTGCTGTTGTTTGCCGCACTGGTGCTGGTGTTGGTTGTGTTGCTGCTGGTACTACTGCTAGTGGTATTTCTTAAAGGCCCTAGGTTTGTATCACGTAAATCAGTCGTTTGGGCACCGGCCGGGGGTACACTGAAGGGCGACGGTGCCGCGTGACGGCTAGCACTGGCCGTCGATGCCGCCGCGCCCGTGGCGCTCGCAGCGCTCGGTTGCTGCTTGTGGTTCGGGGGTAGGTGCGCAAGGAAGTGTTTGGTGCTCGCGTACAGCCCCTGCGATCCGCCCGCCGTCGAGCCGGGCTGGGGCTGCATAAGCCGCGTGGTGAGCTTGGGCGCGACGGCCATGGCGGCGGCTGTAGCGGCAGCGGTGGCGGCCGCTGCCACCGCCGCCGAGTTGGTGTAGC
>AXCO02010297.1:0-11333 GCA_000473525.2 Anopheles melas
AGAGAGAGAGAGAGAGAGAGAGAGAGAGAGAGAGAGAGAGAGAGAGAGAGAGAGAGAGAGCGTGCTGAATATTTTTTGGAAAACTATTTTTATCATCGTTCGGTTTTATCGGCTCACCCGGGTTACATTGCTGCAGATGTAAGACACAACCAGGTGACAGGAAGCATCGCAGATTAATGCAGAAGAATAGAAGAAGGTAGAAATGAGATTGAGATAGAAAATCAAACAAAATCAAATCACCCGGTGTTGTATCATACTTTCGAGACGGTTTAGTTTAGGGCAGGAAGACCTCAGTATCCCCGCAATGAGGAGCCACTGATACACTGATTAGCCTGAGTGCGACGCCATATTGCAATTACAGGACTACAGAGGGCGGGTACTACCACCCTCCCCAAAATGCTGCCGATATTAACTGCTAACACAGAAACAAAACACACGGACGGAGAGAGCGGATTTGTAAATAAGGTAGAAAAAAGAAAGAAACAAAAAATGGCAGAAGAAGGCTGCCTTCCTCTCCACCACGGGAGCAGGGTGGGTTGATGGGTGGGTGGTGTTTGAGACCGGTGTTTAGATATGTGTATATTTAAGACGATCGCTTTCTGTGTAAACAATTAACTGTGCGAACGGAACGAAACAATGGGGCACGAAGAGGAGGAAGAGGCGGGTGCGGCGTGGATTTAGCCCTCTCTTCCTCCTGTGTCTTGTTTTAGGCTCTTATCTACATTACACACACACAGCATAAATAAGCGGCAATAATACACACTATTAGCACGATAAGCGAGAACGATAATCGGATAAATGGAAAAAGCGTCGAGAAGCAGGAGGAAGCAGGGAGGGGTGGATGAAGAAGCAAAGAGCAAAGTGGACAACTAATAAGAAACTAAACATATAAGATAAATGTGATTCTAATCTTATAGAAAAACTCATAGGCTTAAGGAACAGCAAACAGACAGAGAGGAGAGGAGCGGAGAGGAGAGGAAACACTAACATAGCCCATAAACACAAACACTTGCAGGATGGAATGCAAGAGAATGTAACAGAAGAAATACATTGAGCAGGGAGAAGAAAATTAAAATGATTAAAAACAATGAAAACACAATACACAAATCCAATTTCTATTACCTTTTTTGTCGAGTTAACTTAGCGATGATGATGACTTACTGGCGGTGGGTGTGGAGCAATCCATGGGAATGTGGAGGACCATTTTTGTGTAAGTTTTTTGTTTCTGTTTTGGAAAACTCCCCGTAACACAACAGAAAATTGCGCACTGTAGCAAAATAGCTTTCAAATTCAATGTAAAGTTTTATGCAGAAAAAACGGAAGCCAATGTTGAATGCAAATTGTACACCAAAATTTAACGTTATTTTTAACACACTGGCAAAGCTCAAAGATGCATTAAAAATTCCATAATTTGGTTTACTTTTACAGATATCGCTTGACTTAATAACTCCTCACACAATCGCTTTACTTTGCCTGGTTGAATGTGTTTTCTTGTTTTGGTACATAAATAAGCAACTGTGGGCTAAAGAACGGTGCAATTAACACATTAAATTAACAGCATGAAAGGGTAAAACTGTATAATATTGTATTAATTCGCTTAAATACTCGTCAGTCAACCGTCAACAGCTGCCAGCGGCAGAAACTTCCTTAACTATCTACAGAGATGAGGAATTAATAGATTAAGTGTAAAAATAAAGCAAATATGAATCTTTGTTTAAATGTGTCGAAGGGCGGGGGAGAGGTAGGGAGAGCTCTTTTGTCGACAGCAAATAACGACAGCACGGAAAGAGTATAAATAGATCAATTCAAGAGGAAAGGAGAAAAGCGAGTGAACGAACAAATAAAAGAACGATGTGTAAAAGGAAACAAAACGAAGCAGTTGTGTTTGAATTCGCGTATAAACCGTGATAATATTGGTGTGAGAGAAACAGCTAGAACAACTCGAGAATCGATCTTGCACATATCAGCACTGGTTCGTGGCGCAACATGCGTGTCGACCCGTGTTTGCGAATTGTGCAAACGACGCGCGCGTTAACTGAACATTCAACAATTGCCCTCTACCGATTGCAGCGCCCCCTGTCGGTGAGTACCGTAAGCATCCAATCCATCTGGAACGCGGTTTGTAGGGTGTTTTAAGTTCTTATTTATTTTCCACCGTCTCCACGTTACGTACTGCTGTTTCGTGCGATAAACCATACTGCCAAATGCACTGCCGCTGACTGCCGCATGCCGTGCTCCACAATGTACCCTCGGTGGAGCGTTTGCGCAGCGGGAACAATTATTAAACACAACACAACTGCTGCTGCTGAGAGAATCAAACGCATCGACAGACCGGCAGCAGTGACCACCCCCGTCCGTCCGGATGTATCGAAAATGGTAGGGAAAAAAGGAAGAATGATGCAGCCTCCGCTCGGGTGTCCTATTCCCTGTGCACAAGCACGTACAGCGCTAGCAGGCCCAGGATGCCGTACTTTAGCTTCGGGTACTCGTTCATGTAGATTGTGATCATCCCCACGTACGGTAGGAAGCCTCTTGCCCGTCCGACGATGTCTTTCTTCGTCAGCCACAGCTGCCCCGGCGCGTACAGGCCCCGATCGTCCACGGAGTTGTTGTCACCTTTCGTGAGGAATTTCACCGTGCCGTTGCTCCTGTGCAAACAAAACAAAAAACGCACACGTACACACACCCGTGGTTAGTCGGTTTCGCCTTCCACGGTCCCGACGCAAGCAATTACGTACTTTTCGTGCAGCTTAATCACCCGGTGAACGATCGGAATATCGCGGCCCTCGATCTTGAACACCACAATCTCGCCGACGCGCACCGGCTCGTCCTGGTTTGTGAGGAACAGCAGATCGCCACGGTGGAAAGCCGGTTCCATGCTACCGCTCAGCACCACAACAATCGGCGACTCGCTGCCGGTGACCACCATCAGGCCCTTCCAGATCATCAGGGCGGACGAGACGATCATGCCGAAGCTGAGTATTTGGAACAGAAACTGCAAAAAGCGAAACACATTCGGTGACCAATCCCGACACAGCACGGACGCGCGTTGGAGCGGCAGCTTTCTAGGCCGCACTGGCAGCTCACCTGTCGCTTGTCCATCCGCTGCACGCCACCAGCGAGCCCACTGAGGCCGAGGCTGTCCATCATGCCCATCCTTTGGCTGAGATCGTTTTTGCTGTTTTGCAACGTTGCCCTGAAGCTGAAACCGCACCAAATTCGATAGAATTTGGCTCAACACACACACACAATTGGTGAACGGGCTTTGGTAAGTTGTGTTTGCTCTGCTGTGGGTTGTTCTGCGGCGTTTCCGAACACGACATCAATTCTTCTTGTTGTTCTTCTTCTTGCAGCGCCTGTCAAAATATACACGTAGTCAAAAGTTGACACATTTCCTTCAAGAATTACTTGAATCCTGTAAATTGTGCAAGTTAAATTGTTTTGAAATTGTATAAAATAAATATTTTTTTCTATATCGTTGAAATTAAACAGCTTTTTAGCTTTAAAACTTGGAAAAAATGAGACCAGTGCAGAACGTAACCCTTGACTATAAACCAGCGCCATGAATCAACTGTGGTAATAATTGACACGACACGTTTGGTCCACAGTAGACCCCGTATTTTAAATTGACAGTTTTTCGATTCAATGCACCAGTTCAACCCGTATTACGCTTGAACGCGTATTTAGATTTTTTAAATTACAATGAGGAATGGAAAATTAAACACAAATTTCGGATCAACATGTTAAAGCTACAAACATGTACTGGCATTGGCCAAATTATTCGGATTGGTAAAACGTATAAATAAAAAAAAGCATCATTACCTTTCCTCTTTAAAGTGACCATTTTTATCGCAACTTTTCGATCAAACTCTGCATGCAGTTGTACATGATCGAATCGCAGTCCGCATAATCGTTTGCGAGCTGCTGACCGAGCATTGCCATTGCGGGATGCTCGGGAAAGTAGTGCGGTGCCAGGTGGGTGAGAAACACCAGCATCGTTTTGCTGATCGAAACCAGCGCTTTCGTGTTGTAGACGAAGTCGCTCGATGCGCTCGACCGCTTGGCAGCCGCCGCGCTTTGCTGCTGCTCGTATTGCTTAAACACGTTGATGAATTCCACCAAACTGGTCTGCATCCGTACATGGGTCGGTCGCAGTGCTTCCGGTTCGACCGGGAACGTGACCAGTATGAAGAGTAGATTGACACCCTGTTGCACAGACGGATAGAGAGTGGAGATGGAATTAATAATTGATCTTGCGATGCATTCAGCTAGAAAAAATAAACTCTGTGGGTACGTACATGACAGTATCGACCATTTTCCCTAGCAGCACCCTGACATTTGATGGCTTCGTGTGGGAGCAGCTCGATGATCTGATGCAGCCAGCGGTAGTACCGGCGGTTGTGGAACCCGCCGAGACAGTCCTGCCGCAGCTGCTCGCACACGGGCTCGTACAGGTGGCACTTCCGGTCGATCGATTGTACCTCATCCAGCCCATCGATGAGATAGTCGGGCAGGTCGAGGGCGAGCATCTTCAGCAGATACAGCAGATAGATGCCGGACTGGCTGAGTTTCGATTGGAACGTGAGTCCATTCAGCAGAATCTCCATTACATCGTCCACCGTGTTCCACTGCAATCAAATGGATTCGTTGTAAGATTGCTCAACGAAACATAGCAACATAGTCCTCCCCCTAACCTGCGTAAAGTCTTGCCGGTCCGCCTCCTCCAGCTCCACGTACAGATAGATGCATCGCCAGAGCGCCTCCAGAAACAGCTCCTGATTGCATTTGTTTGTCAGCCGCTTCGCATTGCTGTACACAACGCGGTGTATGTTGGTGCGCCGCATGACGGGCCGATGGTGTGGCGCCAGCAGGGCACAGAACAGCCGCAGTCCCAGCAGCTGATAGGCGGGCTCGAAAAACTCCACCAGCATAATGCCGACCGACAGAATGTATGCCGCCCGGTCATCGTCAAGCTGCGGCGGCGGGGCGCCACTCACCGGATAGGGCCCGTACAGCAGCTCCACCAGCCGCACGAACCCTGCCACGTCGGCCGGATGATGCTTCCACTCGCTCGCCGACAGCACCCGCCGATAGTGGTCGTGCAAGTGACGCCATACCCGATCACTGCCCCTGTCAGTCAGCAGATGCTCTAGTTCGTGGCCCTGGCAAAACTGTGCGATACGTTTCCGCAGCGCTGGCGTGCCGGTGCGATACTCCTCGCCGTGGGATGCATCCTCACCGGACGCCATAGCGTCGCCTGCTTCGCTGTACTGTTCAGCTATCACAAGCACCAGCCCCGCCTTGAACGGCACGTTATCATCCTCGTTGTACTCGTCGTACCCGGTCAGTAGGGTGCCGTGCTCGGCTAGCAGATCGAACACCGCCGGTAGCGTCGCTTCCAGCACGTGCAGAAACTGCGCAAAGGTGCCCCGGTCTAGGGGGCCCTCCTCGATGCTGGTCATCAGGCGTGGTACCTTGCAGCAGCGGATCAGTTCCGTCGCACGCTCCAGTATGGTTGACGCATCCATCGTTGCTGCACTTTGGAGGAGGACGGTGGGTGAAGGGGAGTTAAAAACCCCGTGTTCAAATACGCCAGATAGAGCCGGGTGCTGTGAAGGGGGAGAGAGAAAAAAAGTCATTAGAATACAGGATGGGGCGGCTTTTACTATGCTCCAGATTGCTTATCAACACCGTAACCGATGTGGTCGTTCGTCTTTAAAAAAAAAATCGGTCGTAAATTTAAAATAGAAAAGCTTTCCACAATCACGATTTGACAAATGTTGGTATATGGCAATTTTGGGTTAGAAGCAGATGGACATTTTAACAATCCATTTGCTTTCCTACGCTCAAGACGACAATCAGAAGCAAACATACTTTATGGCCGGATCGTTTTTTCGTGGATCGTGGTTTAAAAAACAACAAATGGTCACAGGGTTAATACAGAAGGTCATAATGCGATAATCAGGACGTACAAGACATAAAATTGTTAAAATTTTGTTTTGGTTTTGGTACGATTTTTTTCACGGGGCAAATGAATGCAAAATGGTTTTGCTTTTAATGATGTTGTTTTTTTTTTAAAGGCGCAACGCAGTTTGCAAATTGAAGCAGATTTTGCGTACGCACGGGAATAAAGTTCGAACATTGCATACATTATGGAATAATGAGTTAGATAATTATTATCAAAATATTGACTACCTACTAAACTCTTAATTCGTATTCGTAGCCCAACAACTCGTCCTATCCACGAGCTTGATCTCTACAAATAGTAATTATGCAAAAAGGCGCAAATAAAACCAGCCACTCTTGAGCGACAACTCAAACGCCGAATCTGCGATGAGAGCAACAGTCAACCGACCCTTCAAACCCGTTTCGTTCGTTACCTTCGCCTACTTTTGCGCACCCGTTCCACCATGCACCAAACCCAACGCTGTTTGGTTTCTTTGTTTACTTTGATTTCGGCCAGCGTGTGGTGTGGGGAGTTTGCTGTTCTTGGCATCGTAAACTGCGCTCAAAAGCAAACGCTACTATGCACGAACACCAGCAACTCAGCTGACCAACATCAAAACGTACGCTGGAATCTGTCCAGGCACGAGGTAATGGCGACGCCGGCACTACGTCTTAAAGTTGCTACCATTAAAGGGAGCAATAAGCCCTACGCGTAGATGCACGCACGACGACAAAGACGACCGCGCGGCAGAGTTCGTGTGAGGAGTTGCCCTGTTATTTCCACGTTCCCGTGTGGAGAGGGGGAATAACAATCCACCATCGTTATGCAAAGAGCAGCGGAGAGCGTTTAGAAGCAGTAGCCCTAGCGCAACAGGGCCGGGAATAAGATTATCGGTCGCTTCCGAAACGCATTTACCCGTCGCCATGGCAACGCCAATGCTCTTTCACCCCGAAACGCGCGCCGAACTGCAGCACATTTCAACAACCGTTTGGTACTACTGCCCTGTCAACGCTAAGCATCTTCGACACCTCTCTCTCTCTCTCTTTCTTCTCGCAATAGTGAGAGAAGAGAGAGATATAGGAACCAAAAAAACCCTTCCGTTCCCTTCTTGATTGGCACACACTCTTCTTATTTTTTGCGCATCGTAAACTTCCCAAAGCCGAGAATGATGATGCTGGATTGACAGTGGTTCCCAAATTCATTCCATCAAGCAAGGATAAACTCATGTGTACTGTAGGAAAAATTGAATTGTCCGTAAATAATGTACGAATTGAGAATAACATGTAGTGAGGGGAGTTATGAGGACACAACAAAACAGCATTCAATTCAAGACCATTTTCGTAAGTTTTACGTCAATTGAACCCTCTACAAACAGTATAAAAAGTCTTTCAATTCGATCATATGATCGTCGGTTACTGATTAGCATTTTTTCCTGAATTAGTGATCAAATGTGACTCCACTAATATAGATACTAGATACTGTCTGTAGATACTAAATTATTGGAGTAGTTGGCGAATAATCCGACGCTTCTTACTAACTCAGCATATGCATACAGGGGCAACCACCCCAGACTCGGCCACATTTTATGTTCTGACCTAGTATCTAGTTTATGGATAGTATATCCTGACTATGAGGCCTGTATGATCTTCTGACTAGTGTTTAGTTTCATGAATCCTTCGTTGAGATTCATTAATATGAATCTTTAGTGATGAATGATGCATGATTTTCAATATAGTGAATTTGCGCGATCCCACCAAACAACATGCCCGTCGTGAGTTCAAACCTTGCATGGATCGTCTCCCCGTAGCAAAACAAACTATCCGGCTACGTTTACCAAGAAGCCTCGAAAGCCTGTATAGCTGGCATGACCAAGAAGGATATTACGCCAAGAAGAAGAATAATGAGAAGCTTAAGTTCTATGATTTTTTGGAGATGTATGAATCCGTAAAGATTCGTTAATCTTTCGAGATATATGAATAAATGAAATTCATAAATCTTTCGGGGTTCATAAGTCTTCTTTCTTCAGAGATTCATGAATTTTTGGAGATTGATAAATCGTTGAAGTTTCATGACTCTTTGGAGATTGATAAATATTTTAAGATTCGTAAATGTTTGGAGATTCGTGAATCTTTGCAACCGAGATCCAGATTCATTGAATCAATTCAAAGATTCATTCCGATACATGAATCTGAATCAGTTTGGCCCAACACTACTTCTGACTATTGGACAGCTGCTTAAACCCCGAATAGGAATGCCACGTTCACACATTGATGAGGCTACACTTTAGCTAAGCTCCAGCAATAATCAGGCCGATATTTTAAACAATCTAGAAGAGAGATTTGTAGAATTTCGAGGCCTGTTTTTCTCATCTATATATGTGAAGAAGGTATTACAAAACTTGGGTTAATGAATTGTAAAGAATACCACAAATTTAACACATATCAAGTGTAATGCATTAGAACAAAATCGATGTCCGAGTTAGGGTGCCCGTCACTGTAGACAGATCAAAAAAAACCACTGAAATCTTTGGACTGTTATTATCTTTTTAAAATATCTGTCTGATAATATTGCTAAAACATTTTTTCCCTAACCCTAACCGCAAAACGACCGCTTAAAACGAACAACACGTGCACGTGTTCGTTGAGAAGCGCTGGGCAGTGTGTGCTGGAGAACCGCATCTTTCTAAGCGGACGACCCCTTACGACCGACCGACCGACATTGTGCGACGGCACCTAACTCTTCCCCTCTTCCCCCTTGCGGTTACCGTTTTGCGTCTTTAGGCCAGTGGAGGTTCTGGATGTATTGCGCCTTCTAAAAATACGTCTTACCACACATCCAAACGTTTGAAGCGCGTTTGAAGTGTAGCTTGCCGTCTGCTCCGTCCTTGTCTCGCACACCAGCCCAGCGGGGTTCGGAAACGCATCCACGCCGTATCTAAACAGATCCAACATCTGGTTCACTTTTGGAGACACACCAATACACACCGACCAAACCGACCAACCAATAATACGGAATGCTAAACCAAAAAAAAAAGGGAGAAGTGGTCACGAACACCAAAAAGGCATAGAGCGACGATCCACAGCACCAAAGCGAACCTGTCGTCGACGGATTTGGTGCTGGATTTTTCAGTCAACCGGGAGCATTTGTTCAATTCGGAAGATTGTTTATACGGACGCGCGCGCGTCCCGTGAGAACGTGTATCGCGTGTGATAAGGAGAGCGCTTTGGAGCGTTCCAATTATTGTAATCAACCTTTGCAACGCATGATATCATCATCATCATCATCATTGTAATCGTCACCCCGTCACAACACATCGATGATGGAATTAATGCTGCTGGTCGCACTGGTCGTGCTGATCGTTTCGTGCGCGATAAGATACGCACTGCACCGTCCATCGGAACGGTTTCCGCCGGGACCGCCGAGGCTGCCCCTGCTTGGTAGCTACCCCTTTCTGCTCGCCCTCAACTACCACCATTTGCATCGGGCCGCCGCCCGCCTATCCCAGCTGTACCGGAGCAAGCTGGTCGGGCTGTACCTTGGGCCGCTGCCCGCCGTGCTCGTGAACGATCACGAAACCGTCCGGCAGGTGCTGCAGCGCAGCGAGTTCGACGGTCGGCCGGACCTGTTTCTGGCCCGTCTGCGGGATGAACGGTACGCGCGAAGAGGTAAGTGTCGTGGACTGTGTGTGTGTGTGTGTGTGTGTGTGCAAGTTGTGTTCGATCAGTACAACCAGCCAGCTGGTTGCTTGATTTTGCAGGCATTTTCTTCACCGATGGTGACAGCTGGCGCGAGCAGCGCAAGTTTTTCCTCAAAACCCTGCACGAGTACGGGTTTGGCAGACGGAGTGACGCCGTGGAACAAGATCTGGTGGCCGGTCTGGCGGAACTGATTACCCTGTTAAAGGATGGCCCCGTGCACGAGCACGAGCGGGCAGTGGTGGACGCGTCGACCGGAAGCGCACTCTGTCCGCAGGTGTTTTTTGCCCTGTTTTCCAACGTGATGCTGCGCATGCTAACCGCAACGCGCCTGGAGCGTGAAGATCAGGCCGTGCTGTACGAGTGAGTATATTTTGCTGTAGTGTGGCGAGCGGCAATGATGACGTGTGGCCCATTGTGTGTTTGAAGGTCGGTTACTAATTTTGCCATTTTTCACACGCCAGCGTTGGGCACTGTTCGCTCGCTTTCCATCGGCAAGGGGACGATTATGGGCTGGTGCTAAGCTACATCCCCTGGATACGGCACGTGCTGCCCGGCCCTAGCCGGTATCGTCTGCTGAGGGAGGTAAACCAGAAGGCGAACGGGGTGATCCGTTCGCTAGTGGAAAAGTGCGAGCAAACGTACAGCGAGGATGACCAGCGGTGCTTCATCGACGCTTACATACGGGAGTTGCACCGCACTGGCAGCAAGGCAACGAGCGGAAGTGATGCGTTTGCGTTTGAGTGTAAGTGACAAGCGCCTCTTACCAACAGCAATCGGTCCGCTAGCTAGAATGTCAATCGATCTTTCTTCTCCTCTTCCCTCTCTTCCAGACGATCAACTCATTATCGGCTGTGCCGACTTTCTCGTGCCGGCCTTCTCCGCCATACCGGCCAAACTTGGCCTAATGCTCGAGCGGCTCGTGGCCCACCCTGCCGTGGCGGAGAAAATGTACACCGAAATCGAGCAGTACGTCGGACAGGCACGGTTCCCCGGGCTAGACGATCGTACCCACCTGCCGTACTGTGAGGCGGTCGTGCGGGAAGCCCTGCGCATCGATACACTCGTCCCGTCGGGGATTCCGCACGTCGCCACCGCCGATACGGAGCTGGCCGGGTTTCAAATCCCCAAAGGCACACTCATCATTAACGGGCTCGACTACATCAACCACCAGGAGGATGTGTTTCCAGAACCGCACACCTTCCGGCCGGAGCGCTTCCTTAGCGACGACGGGAAGCAGCGGCTAGCGCTCGAGCACGATCGTTCCGTACCGTTCGGGGCCGGGAAGCGTGTCTGCGCCGGGGAAAGCTTTGCGCGCAATGCACTCTTTCTAACGCTCACCACGCTGGTGCAGCAGTTTACCTTCAGCATGGAAGGCCGCACGCCCGATCCGGAGCAGCATTTGACCGGTGTGATCCGCACGGCGCCCGATTTTAGAATTAAGTTTACCGCCCGCTAGAAATGGGAATTGCGTTTGATTTGTGTGCTTTTTTTACTGCAATTACTTACACTAACTTTGCACTTCTTTACACTCACCTGTGTTCAGGCGCAGGTGGGGTTCGATTAGGTTTTTGTGTTTTAATTGTCTGTTTGTCGTCTGGTGTGCGCTTGATTCGCGATAAACATAGCAGCTGTAACTTGGCAAATACTCGAACCAATGCAAATAAAATCTCTATATCGATATTTACACA
>AXCO02010299.1:0-11362 GCA_000473525.2 Anopheles melas
ACCAGACTAAGCCACCCATCGCACCTAACCATCGTGCATCTCTACGTTACTGTTTCTTCTTTCTTCTGTGCTAAACCAATCAAACGCTCCCCCGAACTGAAGCGACCAGACAAAGTGTCCCGACGAAAAACGCTTCCTGCTAGCATTGAGGTGGCATGCAATCTGTTAGTACAGGCCGTGACACCCGCGCGCGCTGCACTGCAAGCCTCTCTCTTCGGCTACAACGCTCCAGACATCGGACCGTCCCAAAAGGTGTTCCAAACTCGTGTGAATTATTCAACACTTTTTGACGCTGCTCAACACAGTTCGCCAATGTCCGCATTAGCTTCGTTTGCTTCATTTTAGGCGGTGATCGGTCGGGCAACGTTTGCTGCTCGCTCTTCATCCCTCTTCCATTGCCGTACGCCAGGCCAGTTGCATATGTGCATGCATTGAGCTAGCAAATACATGCAGCACTATCGATTTTTTTTCATTCATTTCGTGAAACACGCACACACGGAGCTGAATTATTCTAACAGTAAACGATTTTTGTGTATGTTAAAAATAAGCGCAGGTTTTGAATTTCATTCCCGAGCCCAAAACTGGTACACAATTTAAGGCGTCAATGCTATTGGCGGTTTTGGTTGAATACGTGTCGTCGTTTGTACACACGTCTGATGATAAGCTGTAAATCATAGCATTAAAGGGTTTAAATTATATTTTCAAATAACGATTCTACCATCATTTCATTTAGCTGATTTTTAACTGAACTGATAGTTTAACAATAGGAGCTCCTCTCGTGAGCCATTAATTAGCCAAATTAAAATAAATAAAAAAGAAATATAATAAAGCAAAGAAAGACATATAAGACACATTCGTAGCTCTACCAAACTGATTACATTTCCTTAATAGTGTAGCAAAATTCCGATATAGTTTCGGTAAACCTTATGCGTTGACTCCAATAAAAATTATTCGTTAAAATAAGTAAATGGGTCGCTACTGACTACCATCGCACGTAGCCAACACAAAGTACGCATCCATCTTCACACAACGATGGCCACCGTCCATCCTGGATTTTATTTTTATTTTTTTCCACTCTTTATTTCTCTCTCTCTCTTTTCAACTCTTTTTATTGCTACTACTATCGCACACTATTGTCTCTAGACTTTTTATCTTGCTTGTTCTTCATCTTCTCGATCCTTATTTTCTATTCCAGCTTTTTTTTCGCTACACGTTTCAGCACACACCTCTCTCACTTTCTCTCTCTCTCTCTCTCTCTCTCTCTCTCTCTCTCTCTCTCTCTCTCTCTCTCAATCTCTCTATCTCTCTCTCTCTTTCTCTCTCTCTCTCTTTCTTTCTAACTCTCTCTCTTCCCCTCTCTCTCTCGAAAGAGGTTTTAGTTTGTCCCATGCCACCCCATTTGCAGGAAGTCATTTGAATCTCCCGCTGCCACCCTAACGAAGAGGTGAAGAGAAAAAGACGTGATATTTTTTTACATCGCCCGTCCTGAAACCTTCCCCATTCTACCCTGTTCAATATTATCCACTCTTCTATGACCACGCAGCCGAAGGCTACCGCTGATAAAAAAATAAGAGCAGCAAAACATCACCAGAGCCCTCCTCCGGTTGCAACGCTTTCCCGTTTCAGCTTCCTTTGGAGCTCGTTACACTGGTAACGTTTTGAGGGGAATTGAAACGAAGCTAGCGGGGCGATTGCATCAACAAAAAAAAACAAAAAAGCCCCATCCTATGCACTGCACTCGGTACCACTCTCACAGGCCCTCAAATATGAATGTGCAGCCGCGGAAAGACATCCGCGGGATGCACCACCACGAGAGGAAATTAATTCTTTCTTTCCGAGGTGTTGTTTTTGCCTTACTATGGACTTCCTTTATTTTTTAGTTTTTCCTGTCCACCGCGAGCTACACCCATTTTGACAGCTTCGGCTTCCTTCGCCGTCCACTGTAAGGATTTGGACTGCTTTTTTCTCCCTCTCTTAGAGAGTGTATTTTTCACATGCAAAAAAAAAACAGTTCCAACAGTTTGTGAACTACCCAGAAAACCTCCATTCCCATTCCGGCTGAAGATCCTTAATAGCGAAAATGGAAAACAGCATTAAGGCAGACACAAAAAAGCTGCGCTCAAGAAACGACCACCGCTACCACCACTACCGCGAATCTTTCTGCATTACCATTTTTTCTCCCGTTTTTCTTCTGCTTTGCGCGTGGCTTTTTGCGTGACATCCAATGCCGTCAGTTCGGCGGACTCTCTACTGGCCGAATGGCTGTTACTGAGGAGATAGATAGTCCAGCGGTTAGGGGGTTAGACGATGGAAAATGAAAAGTGTGCTGCAGGGCACAAAAAAAAGGACCACTCGCAAGATGAGACGAGAATTTTTAATATAATTTAAGTTCATTTTTTCTCACCCTCTTCGACCGCCCGTCTTTCCTCCACCTCGCCACCGTGCATTCCTGCGCTTGTTATCTTCCACATCCACATAGCTAGTGCATTGCTGCATCCTTATTTTGCTGCTGTTAAGATCAAACCATCTCCTGCCGCTGGGTTGGTTACTCCTCTGCATGCATTTTTGGGTTATTTTTCTCATTTTTTTCTTTTCTGCATATTTTCCTTCCCCTGGCTTGGCAACTCCGTGGGGATGTTTCTCATTTTCACCTTCTCGTTCCATTTCAATCATACCCTACAGCAGCGTTATTGTTTTTTTCAGTCCATCGTGATCTAGCTCTTGGTTTCTTTTTTCCCTTTTTTGCCTTTTTTATCCTCTTCCCAAGTCATTCGAACATGATTTTCATATTTGGACGTTGTTTTCGTCGTTTTTCATAATTTTAATTCCTACTCTCTGCACTTAACCGATGCAAAATAGTATTTTTACTCCTCGTCCATTTATACACTGTATATACACCAGTATGCTTTCAGTTTTTGAATAATAATAATTACTGAATATAAAAAAAAATAATTTGTTTAGAATTAATGTATTTTTACTAGCTCAAATGTGATTATTTGGTTTATGATATTAGTCTAACTGTCTTATCAATTGAATTCAAACATTAAATATGACATATCATACATAAAATCAGATTTCAAGACAAAGAAGCAGAAAGTTTCAAATTGAATTTTTGAAACGTGGTAAAACATAAATAATGATAAAACATGATAAGTAAACGTAGCCTAAAACTTACTCATCCTTTGGTAGAATTTTTTTTCACACTTTAAATAGCGTATAATTTTTTCAAATCAACTAAGCATCTGGATTTCTGAACAGTTTGTCAATTTGCACTTAATAGGCAACAACCTATAATAAAAAGATGCTTATACACACATAAACATAATAATTTTCTTTGCTTGACACTTTACAGAAAGAACCATTCCAAAGAAAGAGCATTCCAAATATTTATTTTGTTGAAACTACTCGTTACACTGGCACAATAAATGTAATATTGATAATATCGTCAACCATGCTCAAAATGCACGTTGCATGCTGTACAACCCGAGCGTATCGTTATTTTGGAATAAGAGTCATAGGATGTTTGCACAACCCAAAGTGCTATTGTAATTCAAATTAATTTGTACATAAAGTAACGTACGCGTAATTCTAACGATTAACTCGGATTTGGTGCATACTCACACTTCTATCACGAATTCACTGATTACCAATGATAAAATTAAGCTTTTCTCCAAACATAATATTCTACCATCGTTACTATTATCGATGCTGTTGATTGAGCTGCGTCGGTAAAATTTGATAGCAAAACAAGCAATGGGGAACCGAGTGTAAGTACATTAGGGCACAAGTAAAACTGAGCGTGAAAAGGGGCATGCAAATTCAATTACTCCTGCCAAACCCAAACAGCTCGTGGTTTCGATTAAACCGTTTTGCTTGGACCATTAGTTCTCATAGCAGCAGCAGCAGTAGCAGCAGCAGCATGGGAGGAATCGAACATGAAGCAACAAAGGACTTGTTCAAGTACAGTAAATTGAATCTCATACGCCGTGTGTAAAATTAATCAAGTGAAAATTTTGTTATATATTTGATACGTATTAAAAATTATTCAAATTAACTTTTAGCCATTTTTGTTTCGAACTTATGATGAAGTTCATGCAAGCGAGGTCACGTCAACTAAATGCATACGAATGCATCATGTTCTTTTTCTTATATGCAACAACCGTAGTTGCCCTATCTTATTCCCTAAAAAGGTTTGGTAATTTCACTAGTTTACCAGTAGCAGGATAGTTAGTCCTGCGTAAGGGTGGGCCCGAATTATACAGGATTTGAACTCATGGCCAGACGTTGTTTTGTCATCAGACTGTATCATGTGATAGGCTTTTTTTTCCTTTAAAAGTAATTTTAAACTAAAATTAGATTTATTTATATTACAGACTCTCTATTTTGTGTAAAATCAGTTAAGTTCATCAGATCAGAAAGTTTTCAGTTAGTGTGATAGTATGAACCATTGTGTGACTAAGATTTCGATAATGATTACATATTGTCTCAACAATACTAACGACACTTGGCGTATTACTCATGCACATGACATCGACAAAACTCGTAGATTGTTTGTTAAACCGCTTACTCCAAAGTAACAGGAAGGAAAAGTTGAACGGAAAAACACAACTAACCGCATCGGGCGACCCTCAGCACGACTCGGAACAGTGCACCCCGTAAGCAGTATCACCGAACGGATCCGGTCCTGAACGGTAGGTATGAGTGTCAAACGGTGCACCAAAAAACCGGTTTAGTGCATTTTTCGAGATCAAGTGCACAGCCATCACACAGCCGTCATTTCGCTGCCTGGAACCTTCAATTGAAACCAAACCACCAACAATACAGGGCTGCTAGCGGCATCAATCGTTAACCCGCTCGAAAATTCCCTTCGTGCGTCACTTCCCCGCTGCCGTTTGTTGCCGCTCGTTTCCACCACAGACCACGACCAAATAACGAGCGATCGACTAATTGCCATCAACTCGAAAAACTAGTCCCTTCCGTGCCCGCCCGCTCTCGCTAATTTACTATCTAGCTTCACTCCGCTCTCTATCATCACCGGCCTCTGCTTCCTACTGCCTGCCTCGTCGTTGTATGGCTCTGGAAAGTTCCTAAAAATCCTCCATTCCCCGTACTCTCAACGGCATATAACAAAGCAGTTTCGGAGCTTTCGTCTAGTGGGCCAATGATAATCTAAATGCTCCAAGCACATAAGCGTGTGTGTCCTTCCTTGTCCCAACTCACCCTTCCCGCCCGCCGCATGTATTCAACCATTCCCATACCCTTCGAAACCGCTCGCCGAACCTTATGACCCATCTGACATGCCCTGAATCTAGCCCTGAAGCACCCCCACCCATAACGTACTGACGATCGCACGACTGCAGTTAGGGGAGTACGTGTGTGTGCATGTGCGCGGATGTGTTTTATATGATAGGAATATGGAAAGAAAAATAACAACTCTAATGTTTGATTTTTGATAACAAACGAACCGAACGATCCAGACGTACGAAGAAACGAAGCCGTTTGTCTGTGTTGCCAGCACGAGCCTCAAACTCTCGGAGGTCAGTCTGGGTGGGGCTTCAAAAAATAAAAACGATGAGGTTTTGTCCACCATGTAAAAGGTTTGGAAAATTATTTTTCCCCTCCCCTTTCACCACTGTCCAGTAGTTTGAAGTGGTGGCGCTGTCGCTACCGTTGTTAGTTTGTCCCAAATAGGATAACGGTCATGAAATGATTGTGTGCAGCAACGGGTGGCTAGCTGTCTGTGCAGTCCCAGTGAGAGGATCTGCAAAATCAACAAAGAAAACGGAATAACAACATGTTGACGTATCAAAATGATACCGACACAAAACAACTACAAAACCGTGAACATTCAATGTGTGTGAGTTTGACTGTGCGCTGAGTTAGAGCGGACGTTCTGGAAAACTATTTTTACAGCGTCAGTCTAGCTACGGGTGTTTCGAATTTTCATCAAATGTCCCGCTGAAAACAGGTCGCCATATTTGTGTGTAACAATCGATGTTCATTTTTGTTCGATTTTCTGTCTTCTTCTTCTTGTTGTGGCTGTTTCAGTCTTTCAGTAGGTGGGCCATTTGCATGACACGTTGGTCAAGAGTAAAAGGAGCATTTCAAACTAACATGCATGAAATAGGACTGCAGTAAACAGCGTCACAGAGGAAGCAGCAAAGGAGTATGATTGTAAAGGCGGATAAGGAAGGCGCGCAACACTACTACCACTAAATGCACTCACACACATCGTACAACCGGTTCGAGTTTTTTTTCTCTCTACTTTTCCCTTCATGCTTTCGTTTTTGTTCCGTCGCTACATATCGCAGCCATCACGCGGGTTGCACCGTCCAAGGTCTATCTTTGCCCAAGGCCTGCTAGTAGAGAGCGTGAATGACAGTGAAATAAAGCTCCACGTGGACGATGCGCGAACGGGTCGAGACTCAGTTACGAATAACACGAATCAAAATAAATACATCACATAAATTACCTAGAAATTGTCGAGATATTTTATTTTTTGTGAATACGTAATGCACTAATGAATCTCGAATATTACAAACCCAAGTAATGAAGTGTAAAATTATTGATGTAAAGAACCATGAAAGAAGACACAAAGAGCTAAAACGCATGCAAATATGTAACATAGCAAATTTATCTCGTTCCATTAATCAATGTTCGTATTTACTCTGAGAGTTCTACTCAATAAAAGCGCCAATGCGTGCAAAACCGAACGGGTTCGATTCCCATTCGACAAGGTCCCCTGGAAAGAAGAATCACTTTTTCAATTGACTTTGTTTCAAAAGTTTCCCACGAGTTTAACTGTTTATTAGCTTTATAAGCATGTCATGATGGTGTAATTTACGTTCGCCCTCTTCCCAGCTCAACGCCATTAGATTTCCCCCAAAAAAATCTACTACAATGACGAGCATCGTCTAATCACCGTCGTGATCGTCATCGTTCGCTTGCGTTTCCACCATCATCGCGCACGAAGAAGCAGGACGGCAGTGTTATTAGATTTTTTCCAGCTCCCTTGTGCCCTCCATTCAAATTCGGCCAGCAAAACCGTCCTCAGCCCCACCGGTGGTGCGTTGCTATTTAACGTGCTTATAGCATCTAGCGGTGGCTGTGTGCGTCGTTGCGTGTGCGTTCAAGTAGAACTGAGCCATCATAGCCTTTAGCCGGCGAACATTGTTGGCGGCGAAGGTGATGCCGCCGTGCGTTGGTTGGTTGGGCGCATTTAAACTTTTTTTATTTGGCAGCTAGCCCGTTAGCCACGCCCCACGAAACTAACCTAACGATGGACCTCTTTTTCAGCGATAAAGTACCCCCTTTCATTTCAGACTCTTTCCTATCGCTAACCAATACGCCGCACACGATCGACCTAAGGTGACTAAGTTTTGTTTTTTTGTTGTTTTTTTTTTTGTTTGTTGACTACAGCTTAAGTCTTTTGTAGCTCCATAGACTGCGTACCTTAATAACCGGCAGTTTCAAATCCTAGCAACGGAACGAATCACTTAATCTATGTGTTACAATTTAAACTACTCACTTTAATACCGCAGGCAAAATCCGCTCAGTGACTTACTTCGACAAGGAAATGTCGAAGGTCATGGATGGGTCCGGCATGGACAGCATTTCCTGCGTACCCCCAAGCCGCTGCACCTGCACGGTCACCTGTTCCGATGCCAAAGATCACCGGTAAATGCCACTGGGAGCGTGCTGGCAGCCTGCTGTTTGTCTATTTTCCTCTTCCACTGCAAGCCGTGAGGTCCATGGGTGTGAGCGTTTCCCCTTTTCTTTCCAATCGAGAGTGTGGCGCGTCTTATGCAATAGAAGCTATACTAACACCGCGGCACTGCACCACACTATTGCACTAACACACAGCTCGGGGCGGTCCAACAGTGCACTGCATCACTGGGCTGTTCGCGAACGTGCACGCCTTGGGCTCCTTCGAAAATGGGTAACGTTCAGCGTGGACAGCGTCGTACGCGCCCGCCGCCATTGGCGCCATTGGGCCGAGGTCAAGGGAGCGCAATATTTGCCACTGCACCAACACACGCACTACTTCACACATACACGCTTTAAAGTGAACTAGGCAAACCGTGGACAAAGGCACCGAAATAATTTGCTTTATTGCTCCTCCCGAACCATCCAGCAGTGTGTATAAGCGTTTTGTGTTGTATGAAATATATTTTTTAAATATTGCTGTAAGTAATTTGACGAGCTAAGAAATTATAATTATATCAAATGCACGCATACTTTATTCTAGAATATTTTTTCCATAAGACACATTACTGTTGCTCACTCTCGTCAAAGAGATCCACACTTTTTTTATATGCTGGTTTGCTCGTTGCTTGATCTCAATTTTTTTACCAACGCATACCAGTAGCTGATCAGTGTTCCGCGCGCAGCAGTACGCAGTATTCTCCTGTTGCTTGCTACGTGCGCGTTTGAGGGTAGAAGCGAGAAGCGCAAGTATTTTTTTTTTTCTATGCACTCACTTCTTTCAAGGAGAATCTTCCCTCTCGAGTCCTACAAACCCCAACTCACTCGCTTGCAGTTTTGTAGCGGCCTTTCTGATTGTAGTGGTGTGCAAACCCTACGGTTCTCCCCTCAAGCTTGCCGGTTGGGGTGTATTCGTGAGAGTACGTTTACGGAAAGTATCATGGAAAAAGGACAAACCAATATCCTGGAACGGATATCAGCAAGAAGCACGCCTGGCGTGCTGGAAACGGATGTACAGAGCCACGATCGACACATCTAACTAACACACTCTTACTCTGCCCACACACACACACGTCCACTCAATTGGCACACGCTCTTCTTTGGCGACACAGAAGATGAGATGAGGTAACAATATCATCAACAAACTGCTCCAACACAAACACGCTCTCACGCACACACTCACACTCTTGGATCGTCGACGGCACCAACAACAGGTTGGTCGAATCGGTTCGAAGGCGAACACACGCTGACAATCGACTGTCAACCGGTACGGTCAAGCGAATGCGGTACACTAATCGGGCCCCATGGCATGCTGCACCGTAAGTACATTGGCGGTAGTGACGATATTTCTTTCTTATTTCTTGTTTCGTTTGTCTCGCGTACAGTTTCGAAAGCCTTTTTCGCTCAAATTTGTCCCATGTATAGTATATGAAGAAGAATTGATTTCACGTAAGTTTGAAGGTTGTTTTTGTAAACAGGATTAACAACGTTAGTTCCTATAATACACCTTCTTGATGATTCTTTTTTATGGGTGGCTAAATGCGAATACTAATCAAAACTTGTCGAGCATAGGAAAGAGGAATGATAGGAAAGAGAGAGAGAGAGAGAGAGAGAGAGAGAGAGAGAGAGAGAGAGATAGAGAGAGAGAGAGAGAGAGAGAGAGCGAAGATAAAAAGGGAGGGAGAGAGAAGGTGATCTACACAATTGGAGCTGGCATAGGTGGCTCCGATTGTGTCCCGATCCTTTTCCTGGCACCATACACAAATTTGAAACAATAAACACACGTAATGATTGCACGAAAGAGCAACAAATTGACGGCAGCGGTCGCACGAGAAAAAACACTCACTACACTTCTCGGCGTTTCGGAAACTTCGCCACAACTGTTTTAGTGCAGGCTGCTGCAGCGTCGTACAACCGAAACAACAACCGACAACCCTTACCTATCTGCCCCCGGTCGTGGTCGACGGTCGTCGCGAACGCCCTACCTCCACCCTACCTTCCCTTACTCCTGCCCCACCTCCTCCACTCCCTACCAACAAAGCTTCTCTTACTCGTTTTGTGGATAGCAGCAGTACGGTCGGAAGTGGGGTTGCACGGTAAGGGAGGAAGGGCTGCCACTCCAGACGCAGCTACAGACGCCATCCCATGCCACTTTGCCTTCCCCTTTGCCGTGTGCCCCATGCAATATACAAGACTCGTGCTTACAGCAACCTACTACCAGCGCACTAGCGTAAGGTCAAACACAAGCGAACAACAAAAAAACAAGCCCACTCTGTACACACACACCACCACCAAGCACGATGGATCGAACAGCAACAGCAGCAGCAATTTGCACGAACTCACCCTCCAACGTGCATCTCAGCAAGCTCGACCGCTCGTCTCTCGGTGCAACTCATCTTGCTGAGTGGCATCCCTGCAACGAGCCCGCGACGAAACGAGACAGTACGTGACGAGCGAGAGCACGACGGACCGATCGGTTGGCACGAAAGAGAACAATAGTAAACATTCTGTAAATGCTCCTGAGTGCCCGTACTGACTGGCTTGCAGGCACTCACAATGATGCACTTTTTATTGTCCCCAAGTACCCCAACTTACAACCCTTTGGGCAACCCTCTGTAATTCTCGCACGTCAAGCGACTGGCTGGTGATTTAACGCAGCCAAGAAACGCGCCAACAAGCACTGGCACCAATACACACAAAGCGACCGCATTGTACAGACCGTGAACGAACCACAATCTCCAAAATGGTTAATGATCGGCCCTGAATCAAGCCCTTCCAGTGTTGAAAAGCTCGCACGACTGAACCCTGGAGAGACGAACCGAGGCTTGATAAACCCCGCTCGTCGCCACTACACATGCACTTTAAGGGTTTCGTTTTGGCAAGTGTCACGATCGATGCGAGTACCGCCATCACGTGGCCTTCATTTGACATTACAGAAACAGCAGAGTATTAGTTTTTTGTGCAGGAGGGTCCAACTTGCCCTCCGTTATCACTTCCTTTTCCTTATCCTTAGTACGTGGCTCGATGACCCAAAGGATGGAACGACATCTTAAAGCGACGAACTGACCCAGTCAACATTGAGCCCACTGCCAGCGGCGTTTGTAAACCTACCAACACCACCACCACCACCACCACCACAATCAAGTGCATTCTCCGATCGCACAAGATCACGCACAGCGATCGCCCGACAGTGGTAACTCAAGTGCCCCCCTCGGGAAAAGGTCATAACGTTTCCCCACGCACATACGGTGGCGCGCTCTCGTGCTGGGTTGCGGGGAAATCATCATTGACGGGTTGAGCATTTGGACGACCCAACACCAACTTATACGCAACACCCCTCTGCTGCATCTGTATACGCACAGTGCACTTTCTGGTTCTCAGAAACCGGCATCCTCATCGAACTAAAATGCACGTGCATCGTGAGATGCATCTCAACACACATTACGATGCCATACAGCTCGCTCAGACAGGCTCAGGCTGTTTCTCTCACCCCTTTTTAACTATCCCCATCTCCATCTGTCTCTCGCCCTCTCTCTCTCTCTCTCTCTCTCTCTCTCTCTCTCTCTCTCTCTTTCTTTCTTTCTCTTTCTCTCTCTAACGCTTGTTCGCTCTTATTGTAATGTTTCGTCTCGCTTCAGCCAGCGCATAGGCAAGTGAG
>KI921866.1:0-11020 GCA_000473525.2 Anopheles melas
TTTCTGTTATTTATTTTAAAAATGATCATGAATGTTTGCACTCAGTTTAATGATTTTTGTTTATTTTAAAATATCCAAAGAAACCATAGCGTTCTTTTTTTGTGAACCGGTTCATTCATTTTTTCACTCAAACTGAATGAACCACACGGTTCTGGTTCATTTGGCACACCTCTAGTGAACAAGCGTAGAAAATGAACATTTAACGACGAAGCAATATTGTATTGTTATAAAAGTAAAGGAGAGTGTTTCCTTATTTTTTGTCTTCTAAATCCAATTTCCCGTTTCTTTTACTATGTGTCCCGATTTTTCGTCAACTCGGTCTGGTCAGCCTGGTTCGGATTGGTGTATCTAGACGCGTGAACTTCTCGCAGAGCACATTGTCACTTGGTTGAAGCATATAACATTTCCTGTAAGTTAGGTTATGATGTTTAAAAACAATTACCGTACTTTGTATTTTGGTTTCATAGAAATAACTAGACCGACTGGACAGGCAAGTTTAATCTCGTAGCTCTTTTCATTATTGTCTACTGCAATCCAATTCATTGGAGCATTTAAGAAGCTGCATATCTCTTCTTACAATCTTTCATACTCTGGAGGGGATCGTATTATTTACATAATTAGCCAAAACAATGCTCAATTTCTGAGGTAATTATTAAATTGGGAACATGAAACCATACAATGCACACTGAACATGTTTTTTTCACGAGCAATGTAGCTGTATGCCGGATACATGTCACAAGTGATACCTATTCCGGATATTCTGATTAAAAGGTAAACGATCATGCGGATGAGAGTTGTTGTATGAGATTAAAACCACCTGATTGGTTGGTGGCAAAAACGCTTCGTTACCATTTTTTCTCAACAACTTTTCAACATTTTCCCTAACAAAAGATATCCTAATAGGATGGAACAACATTGAAAAGGGGTTTTATGAAAGAAAACCCCCAACGGCAAAAATAAACGGTTCCCAAAACCCGCTCACCTCATCGTAACGCCACTTTAAGGCACATCCCGTGTCATCATCTCGAACCGCTTCTTCCGCTGCACGTGTGCAATCAGCATCGGTCTGCTGCTGCTGCTGCTGCTGCTGCTGCATCGGTCCAATCGAACCGTCATCATTTCCCTTGCCACCTAGGGCCAGTTTCCCATCACCGTTTACCTTACTGCTTACTTTTAACGCATGATAAACTGTCAAAACAGCGTCCGTCGTGAGAGCAACGCATCAAACTCTGCACCAAGAGGCTGTTGTGCTGTGTGGGATCAATATTTAAAAAAAAAGGAATCCCTACTTACGTGCATCGCACGTGCAGATCCACTTGAAACGGTTCGAGTGAATGTACAGATTTGTCTCGGGGTTTGGGTTCTTTAGCGATGGTTCAATTAGGGAGTTGGTATACTAATAGAGCGAAGGGAAGGGTTACTTTACCCGGTCCCTTTCGTTGCAGCGGAGTGTAGAAGAAAGAGAGCAGTTACTGTAAAGGCTGTCAAAAATACGTCACTTTTACAATTACCCCAGAACGGATGGGGTTTTTTTACGCTTTTTAAAGGGTTGTAGCGCGTGTCAAAAGTATGTTTAAGCATTTTGCAACATATTTGCTAATTATGATGCACTAACAATAGAACTAAACTTTTACAACTTACTCAATTTTTATGATTATTGTTCTTAAATTTGAGTAATTTCATACTGCTAAATAGATTCAATTACAGTTTAGCAGTTCGTATTTTATTTTATACATTATTTTTTAATCTTTATTTATAGAGCAGCTGCTGCAACTGTGTAAAGAGGCTCAGAATAAACATTCCCATCATTCCTTTGAAAAGTGAATAAAAGAACGGGGGACACTATTTTTTCCGTGTAGCGCAAATCAATCGTGAAGAGGGTAGGTTGCGAAATAGGATAGGCCGTCAGTGAGTGATCCGCATTATCGTTAATTTAATGACATGTAAACTACAAAAAAAAAAAGGTTTCATATGGGAACCTTAGCGCATCACGATGCTCATTATATCGAACGCTAATACGCTTTCCCGCGAAACGGGAATTCAAGCTGATTGGCGAAACTGCGCTTGAAATTCAGCCACAATCTGATAGGAAAGGGAGCGAAAAAATTATACATGCTTGAATGAAAAGCGACATAAAAGACATTTTGAATGTTTTCATATGGAATAATGATCAATACATTTTGCGTGTTAGAGTACACTTTGTTGTGATTTTTTTGTTTGTTTCGAAGAACTGTAAGAAAATAAAACCCATCACAATGCTTTATAATATCAAAAAACCATCAAGCAAGGTAACCTTTATGAATTACTCAAAATAGATTGAAACCTTAGACCGGATTATTATGATGGAGCTTATATTTACACACAATGACAGTTAATGAGATAAATGTAGCTATTGAACGTTAATTTTCTTATACCAGTAGAAACGGTAATCGCAACTTAGACCCTCGATTTATATCCTAATTTCGGGTCGTGAATCAGCACCGACAACTACAGGGAAGTTGAGATGTGCGTAACGATGTTGCATGTCAGTCAGTCTTCTTTTAAACATACTTTTGACACGTATGGTAAATAATGGTTTCAGTACTCGTTGGCGCTTCTGAGGTAACTATCCTCTAGAAACCTTAAGAAATCGTTTTAGTCACGTTCGTAATAAAGATGCTTTGAGTTACAGGTTGCGCCTCTTCTGTATTCTATATAGTAATGATTTCATGTAAGGTGGAATGATAGGTCGATAGCTAAGATCTAGATAAAACAATGATAATGACACTGACATTTTATGATGGATCAGAGCCAATATTATACAATCCAGCTTATGGACAATTTATGGAATAAAGAATCTGAAACATTAAATAAGGGTAGTTACAAACACAGTTATTGGAGCAGGTAACTAAACTGTCCAGAATAGTAATTGAAACGTGGTATAGAACAATTCCAAACATCACGAACAATAACTCAATCATTCAGAGGATCCAGAGCGCTTACAGAAGGGTATAGAAGAATCTAGAAATTTGGAATTAAAAATAATTGTTTTTATTTAGATAAAAGTATAAATTAATAGTAAAAGTCAATAAAAATAGATTAGGAAAATAGTTTAACCTTTTGGCTGGCATTTATTCCCGAGTGTCTGCGTAACCCGGAACCCGGAACACTATTGTTACTAAGTAAAATTTATATTTCAAGGTACACGTGGCTCATCATAACGTGTGCCCTAAACAATTTGAAATAAAAAATACGCTTGTTTGCTTAATTGAGTAAAACTTCTTAGACGTTTTTGTATAACCAATACATTGAGATGCGCTTCAATTTCATCTGATGAAAATGTAATTTTTGAACTCTTTCCAAAGATTTTCTTGTGTCATTTAAACAGATTGACTTTTTGATACCATTCTTGTAGTTCTCGTACATATATAACATAATTGCAACTAATGGATCTGAGTAGATTAGAATTTATATTATTAAAATTATATTTTTCGTCGCTAAACCAGTTGCTCCAGCCTAGCAATCCAATATGAAATCGGTTATACCAGGTATTGCTTGACACGATCCTGCACCAATGCCTTACGACCGTCTTAAGACTGCTATCAGAACCAGGAGCTCTTAAATGCTTTTGCTTTGCTCCCACCAGTCTTGAGAGCATGCCTGCAATACCAGATAGCCACATTTTGCTTCAATCGAACACAGACAGTGTTATGGTGGATGTTGTGGCTAATCCAAATCAGTCTTTACGTGGTTAATGTCTACGCAACATGTTGTGTACAGAGTTTGGCCATCAATTTCCCGTTTTCTTCGCTAGTTTAAAGGTTTACATTGCTGAAATGTGTTCCAATTACATCAACTGGTTAGAAGTCATACAAAAAGGCTCAACTCATTATCCATCCAGGGTAGAACGACGACATGATGGTTCATAAATTATGCTTCTTTCTTCTCCGAAAAAAAATAATAAAAAATAAACCCAGATGCACTTGATCCGATCATCCAACTAAACATGCAAGGGTTTCCCTTCCTTCAAACTGATTTCAACCTTCTCAAACATATGAAAAAGGACACTGGACCAGGAAATGTAAATATTTGGTCAGCTATCGAACCAGCCTAACCTCCCTCCCCTTTATGCGTTCACTTTAAACGCCCGAGGTTGTAATAAAAAAACCAACAAAACTCAAAACATGCGCCTGTGGCTGCAACCAAAATGGACATGAACAGTAAGACTCTTTTCCCCATCATCATTAATTATGACAGACATTCGAAGACGGGGTCATAGTTTTCCACTCCGCACCCAATTGTTCAATCCCGCAAAGCCTTCGTACCCGGGCAGGGAAATCTAATGCCCATTACCAGCGCACAGAGGAAGGATTATGGGTGCTGCTAGGAAAATGGATGTCCCAAAAAATAATAAAAAAGGGGTGTTTGCTGCCTCGGTTGGCCGTGCACGGGCAAATGTGTTCCTCTCCCCTGGTGCGGAGAATATTCGGAAAATTGCTGGTGATTAATAAAAAGAAAACAACACGCTCCGGATGCACCCTATGGATTAGAATGAACAACGGTGAGGGATAGGGATTTGAAACAGAACACAGATATGTTTGACGAGCAGCAAACACACTCGAATGCATCATCTGTGCTTTCCTCCTGAGGTATCTCGAGGGGCGAAATGGATAATGGTTTTTGGGTGCAAGCATCTAACCGGGGAAGCCAACCCGGAATCAATTCGCTCAAATTTCATGTGCTAGTTTTTCGAGGAACGAAAACATCGAACAGTTGCATGGATTCGTAAATAAACATTGTGTGTTAGGGTGAAAGTGTAGGACCCTGCGCTTGTAGTACTGCTGGGTACCGTGTACCGAGCGAAAGTTTGTATAACATTTGTGGTTAAGCTGCTGTTTTTCTGCCTAGCACACAAAGTTCGGCCCAACTTTTGTGGTACCTATTTCCAATTTTACACTCGTCTTGCGGAATGGATTTTGATGGATTTAGATTTTTCGTACCATTGATCCACTTTATATCTGAGTGCAGTGGGGGTGGGCTCCCTTTTCCCTGAATTGGCCATTTTCAGCTTGCAATTTGTTCGGTACAATTTTTTTCTTCCTAGCTGTCCTTTCTACCTTTACGGTGATGGTGATTACGGCTTACCGGATTCAGGGTACCCAGATGGACGATACAATATTGACCGATGACCGGTGCTGGACGACCACTGACGATTGGAGTGATACAAATTCATACAAAATCCCTTGGCTGATGGAATTTTGCTACCGCGCAGGAACTGCTCGTTTGCGTTGGGCTTAAAAACCTATTGCCGTAGTGCAGTGTAGGCTTTTATTTTCACTTAAAATTGACACGTTCGAAATGGTCGGTTGATCGGTTTTGTTAATCTTTTGGTTTAGTGTTTTTTTTTGTTTCTCTTTCTCATGAGATATTGTTGCCAATAATAACTCGAGGGTAGTAATGTTCCTTTTATCCTTTATCAAGATCACCAATAGACTATATTTTATCAGTCACATATTTTATGTGTTTGAATACATTGGATTTAGTTTAAAAATATTGTTTCTATCGTTCTCATATCAAAGCTTCAATGGCCTTTAGTTTCAACTATATTATTTTGGGACTATAGGTCATTAAACTCAAGTAGTGGCCTAAATGAGCTTTGAAGCAGTACAACATCAAAACGGATTGTAAGATGTTTGTTTCAAATTAAATAATAAAACAATAAAGCAAACTTAATGACTCAGAGTAGCAATTGACGCAATGAAAGCGACATTACATTTCCACATCTTATTTGGCATTACAGCGTTAGTCAATGCAGGAATATGTGATGTAGGCTCTCTGATTCATAAGAGTTTTATACTAAAGACTCATGCAATTTCCTGTCAATATTCCTCTAATGTATGGGCATATCTTGTGGGAAAAGGCATTTAAAAATAAGTCCTCATTTCATTTATATATTTTTTTAATTTTTCCTTTTGGTAACAAATATTATTAATATGATCGCAAGAAACATTCACTAGTGGTTCTTTTTCTCGGGTCCCCTTGAGATCTTGCGGTTACCACGCGGCCGCTTAGTTGGCGTACTACTTAATCTGTCCCTGCTCCCAACCAATCAATCTACTTGCCTACTCGGAAGAGTTCTGAATATAACTAATATGCGAACTTCTATGGATGGATCTTCTATGGATGAATGACTTGTTTCGATCTGAGAGACCTTAATTGACCTTATACAACTTAAGTAGGCATGTTTATGAGTTGCTTCTCGAAGCAACCTTTAAATTCGAGCTATCGGTCATGGTAATGACTGGATAATTATTTTGTTCTACTGATGGTTAGCCATCTAACCGCCTTGTGCCACTGTGAATTTAGAACTATTGTAGAAAACTAAGCAACATATTGGAAATTTCTTTACATGCATTAGCTTTGATGATGATGATGATGATGATCCAATGAATATCTCGTAAGGAACTGTTTGTTATTCAGTAATTAGTTGTGTAAGTGTCCTTATAAATTGTACATCAACCTAGTATTTCAATCAGTATTTCGTTCATGCCATCATGCCAGAAGAAAGACCTTGATCGATCGAATACACCGATTGTAAAGGTGTGATATGTTTGTTCTCTCAACTAGTACTTTGACAGTACTACAAATACCTACAAATATTATGATTCCTAGAATGTTACAGTCTATTTACATTCAATGTGAGTGTTATAATTTTGCGGAAATTTTCTTCGTGGCAATAATTAAAGCATTGCATAAACTAAACGAGCCTATTAATTTATCACATTAAAGCTTGATAGACACCTTCAAAATGCACCCTCCTGTACCAAAAGGAAAAAAAAGCAACACAAAATCAATATTCTCGTCTTTAACTTCCACCTGCAGTGAGTGAGATGGCTCACACCACAGCAGCGCGTGAGTAATAAATGATATTAAAATAATAAATTATTATAAATTGCTCACGGTGCGTTCGGCGTCGACCTCGCTCCACCTTCCACTCGAAGACCGTCTTAAGACCGTCTCGGAGCGTTCCCATACCCTTGGCATGCCCGTTGAAGAATATATCAGTCCCGGGGAGTCCCACAGGATGGCAAACAACTCTTACGGCGTTGGTTTGAGTTCCATCACCTTGCACCATTTGCTCATTCCTATCACCAAACTCGGTTGGAAGTTATTTGGCAAAACACCGTCACATTACGCCGATGATATAGCTATGATGGTGTGTGATATCAGGTTTCATAAATCCCCACCACTACGTCATTACACGGATACACGAAGGACACATGTGTGGGTGTGTGTGTTTGTCACCGCACGCGTGTTGTTTGTAGCATTAGTTCCATACAGTGGGATTTATGTGACTCTTGAGAGATGCTGTTTATGTGTGTGCGACCCTGTGTGTGTGTGTGGCATTTGGGACATAAAGTTGGGACCGAACAGTAAACGACAGGGAACCCCTTGTTTGAACCAGGTCGAACAAGACGAACATGTATTTATTGGCCAAGTGAGGCCACAGCAACATATCCCCCCCCCCCACGTGTCTTCCTGGGGTTGGTCCCGGGTCGTGTTCACCTGCGTACGGGGAGTTTCGGTTTCGGTTGAGGGATTTGAATGTGTGAAATGGTATTTCTTTTATTTCACTGTCCACCACCACTAGCTCTCCCTTTGGAATGACCATTTCACCTTCGGATACGGCCATAGGGATGTGCAAGATGGCCGGCGGAATGGGTGTGGAAGTTCTTCGGGTGCATAGAACGATAAACCCCAAATATGTCCCATTTACGGTGATGGGATTCTTTCGCAATAGGTGAAAGACGGAGGGAATGGCATTCTTCGTGCCTTTCTGTTCGTTGTGCAATGTTTTTTGCCTAATCCTCTGGATCTTACTAGCTTAAGAAGTAGAAAACGCACAACAGAGTGTTGGGGAATGTAAGTTATCTAGAGTTTATCGTATTTTGATACACAAAAACATACTTAAACATATTCAATTACAGAGAGCTTCTTTAAGAAAGGGCTTCCATTTAGTCCTTAAACAAAAATTGCAAATGAAGCTAATTTTTCATGTACTTTTCAGAAGAAAAACCACTTAAAAATGAAACTACTTTTTTAAAGTAAATGAACCACATTTATTTTGCCCATTCAAAGTACGGCCACACCTGATCATATCGTTGCAGTAATAACAGTATCGTTCGAACTGCTGCCATGGTGCTGTTGCTGCACCGTCTAATGACGGTGGCCAGGTGTTTCCAGGTGTGTAAAAGGACATACCGCCGGCTTACCGCGTAAGTACGGGCTTCGGGCTAGATGGATTGCATTTTATTAAAATGTGAACGGCACGGCGGCAAACCGAAGCCACCAAGCCAGCCAGCATAAAGGGGACAATCGGAACAGGCGCTGCGTAACGATTGGAAGTGCTGTCCCGGTGTCGCCCAGGACAGGACGACTCTGCCTTTATGGCTCATTACGGTTTACGGGTAAAATATAACGAAGATTTCTTATCCAATTCCATGGCTATATCGTGACGGTAGGCTGTACTGTGCGGTGGATTACGGGTGACAGCAGGCTTATTGAGGAAGATTTTTTTGGTTTGTTGTTCCATAACAGACACGAACAGTATTAAAATAAATAATGGCTGAAGAGAAAGAATGGGAAAAATGTAGTGAGTTAGAGAAGTTCGAGCATCTGTTCGAACTACTGGTCAAATGTTATGTAATATTGGGCAAAATAGTGTTGGTTATGCTGAGGCTTTGGAGCATTTAACGATACTCTATTAGCTTTTTTAATCCCTATCTTACTTGGGTAGCTGGTGCACCTTTTTGTAAACTTATTGTTTCTCATTGAAATTTGATTTAATATGATTAATTGTTGAAAATCTAAACAGTTTCTTAATATTAAAGTTATTAATGTTATTAATGTTATCAAACCCAGTTAACACAGGTTAAAAATGTACAAATAGATTATCTTGCATACATTAAGGCGCTTACCATGACAGTCAATGAGTGATTTCACCTCATTGCATACATTTAGGCGTTTAGCAAGAACGATCAAGGGGACAGTTTTACGTGAAAAAACAGTACGCATTGAACGTTTTTAGCATTATTTAAAATTCATTATTTATGTAATAAATCAAATGTATAAATATACATAAAATAGGCTCCAAGATAATGGAACGAGTGTAACATCCTGTATGGGGTCATAATATAGTACTAAACCAGTCAGAGTGAAATTCTTGAGCCGTCCATTGTCTTGGTGTGCTAAAGTAGTAGAATTCGTTTCACAGAGTTTCATTATCATTAAAGAAAGCTTGATACATTATATTTGTCTGCAAATACTCGCAATTGTCATTCATTACAGTTGACATGGTAATACGTTTTAAAGTATGTGCTCTAAAAGTGTACAAAAATACTAAATATAAATTTCCAAGTACCACAATGCATATTTTAAGCCCTTGTCATGAATTTAATGTGAAATTTCTTGCAGCATATCATCAATATATCGAATCTTTATGCAATACCGTACACGTACACGTAAATTTCGCCTCACTTTCGTGGCTTTACCTTCGTTCGTGTGTGTGTTTTTTTTTTTTTTGCACAAAAAAGCACAGCATCGCCATAGAAACGGCGGCAACTACACCATCTGGAGTTTTATTTCGCGCGATCCCACTCGATGGTGTGATGTCATTTTATACAATGTTCAGCGGCAGTACGCGCGCAAACGAGCACCCGGCAAGGCGGCAGGCTCAGCTTAATAACAAGCGCTACACACACACGTCAGTTCGCTGGGTTATGGTATTTTGGCAAGCAATGCCACGAAATGGCATTTTCTTACCACGAAGCAGGAAGGGGGAGCATTTCCCGAGCACTGCACTGCATTCTACCCCATACGCTCACTATCCCTTGGAAAACCCTTGCAATTTGAGCGTTGTTGTGTAGTCAGGTTTTACACGATTTTCCCATGTTTTGGTGGTGTGGCGTTCCCTTTCTCTGGGATTCCGAATTCGATGCGAATGCCGGCTTTGGTAGGAATGGAAAATAATACTTTTATGCTTCGTTCGTAGGAAGGTGATACTTTTACGCTAGCATAAACGAGAGAGTGAGAAAAAAACAGCTAACACGTGTGTTTTGAAGCAGACGATATAATTCGTCTATGCAGGATGCGCGAAATGGTTATGGTTGTTGTTCGTTTGTTTCGTTCGTTTCAGTGCTTCGGCAAAATAAGTTTAAACCTGTCCGGTTGATGACAAAACTTTAAAGTTGGAATGGTTTTGGCATGATTTTTGAAAATTTCATGTAAAGATGATGTAAGCTTCATTCACTTTTAGTTTATTCTCTTTCGGTTTCTTTTTCCTTTAAAATTGAATTAGATTCTTTGAAATTGGAAATTAATAGTACACCTGTATATTATTATGCAGCAGTAGAATATAGGTTTTTTTTCAATTCGAGAGGAACAAAAATAGGTATTAATAGTTGAAAAAATGGCAAAGGGATCATTTTTGTTGTTGTAAAATTCAAATGTTGTTGTCATTTGAGTTGTCATCATGACATTGTCAACAACAGGTTTTCAAATAAAATAATTTATTTAAAGCTCTTAAATTAAATGTTTCTCTAACCATCAAAGTGATTTAAAACTATCGCATCTTTCTTTCATCTACCACCGACATGAATAGTTGAATAATGAGCTGAATGTCAAAGTTATCCTAACGCAGTAGCAGAAAAATCGAAGAAAATAAACAAAATAGAAAAATACTTAAAAGGTATTTCTTTGTTTCAAAACAAAGTTAGCGCATTTCTTTGCATCGAGGACTATACAATGAATAATGTAAGTGTTGTAATAATAAACGCTTAAACCAAGAAAAAGAACATAATATGAAAATAAATCTGAAAATATATTACAAGCAGCATAGCCTTGAAACTGAAGAAGAAAAATAAAATAAATAAGAAAGTAAGAAAATAACAAGACATACAAAAGAAATAAATTCAAAACTAATATCCTGAATACACCAGTAAGAGCTAATAAAGAAAAACAAGAAAAATTATCATAAAATAAG
>AXCO02010302.1:0-11347 GCA_000473525.2 Anopheles melas
GGTAACCGCTCTTCACCGTGGTAGCTCGTGGAAGCAAACATCCATAGCGACAAAGCACTACCTACTTGAATATTGTTGTCTACACGAAATAGGGCAATTGTTTGTGTGTGTGTGTGCGTTGTTTTCGTTTACTTTTGTACATGGGTAAATTAATTTGTACCACTAATTTGTACACCGAGCTCCAACCGAGCGCGAGCGCGTAGAGGAGCGATCGTTCCCATTTGTCACCCCATATTGTAAGCAAAAACGGTTCATTAAGCTTGTTTGGTACTACGAATCGAATTTCGAACATTTTCACTTGATGGAACCGGGGTCAAAACACGTGTTTTGTGATGCGCAATGGGGCGCGGAAACGCAATTGGGGAAAAAGACAGTGCAGACTTGATCATTACGCTGTCTCATTGGTAGGTTCGTCGCTTGCGCTTGCATTGATGTCTACTGTTCGTTGCGCTAATAGACGCGCGGATGACAGTGTCGGTAATGGGGCAGTAAAAGTAAATTAATAAAGCGCCAAAAACACTTGTTTGTTGTTGTTGCATGTTTCTTTTCTTCAATTTCATCGCATCGAATGATGGTTTGACCCTTTGGTACGGTACACCCTGCTCCAATTAACATAACATCCAGCGCGCTTCCTGTTTGCTTTACCATCACTGCGCGAACCTTCTTCACTAGGGCAGCGCGCTTGTGTATGTGCACTTGCGCGGTAGCAAAATAATGAAACAACATTGTGTACACGTGTTTGTGTACCTGCATGCTCCCGAAAAACCTACCATTAAATCAATTACGATGGTACATTCTTGCGCAGTGCGCAGCAAAAGGGTTTACACAGACGGAGCAAACACTCCATTCTGTTGTGGCACAAACAACAGAGAGGGAGGGAGCATGCTTTTGTTTCCACACAGCGAAACCGTTTTTTTGCCACGTTGTGTATTGCCACTTTCGCCACTAATCGTTTGTTGGTTTATCGTATTAATTAATTGCCAGCTTGAGCTTGACGTGGGACGCAAAAGGGTTGGGGTAACTATCGGGATGATTATAAGGTCGGCTTAAATGGTGTTGTGCTGGGGGGAGGGGGGGGGGGGTAGAAACACATATTTTACACTACAAGTCGCCACCAGTTGGCTGAGTGCTGGCAGGAACGGAAGCGGCCCAGAACGCGTTTAGTTCTAGCCGAAGCGGAGCGGTAGAATCAACAGAAGCGAGAAAAACCAATTTTCGCTCGCCCTCCGCTTCCCGTCAGGTACGGGAAAGTTTGCTTTTCATTATAAAATAGCCGGCTGAAAATCGGATGATGGTGATGGGTGTACGGCACGCTCTCAGCTACCAGGCAGCCGCTTGGGTGGCAAATTGGCCGATGCATCGTTTGCAATGTGAGCTGCAATTTTTGCAGCCCTTCCTCCACCAGCGCTCGTATCACGTTGAATATGCACATTATACTTTGTCTACGAGCCTGCTGGTGTGAACCGAACGATAATGGTGATGATGGCGCTGATGAGTATGCTGATGCCGTCGCTCCATTCAGGGCGACCAATTAGCCGACGACCGTGGCACAACAGTAAGCCACTTTGTTGACGCGTGCGGGCATAAAATTGCTACTCTCTGGGACGGCCCATTTGGGTTAACGAGGTGACAAAACGATATGGCTTCCGAGGGTAAGAGAGAATGGGAGAAAGAGAGAGAGAGAGAGAGAGAGAGCGATCCGGGCCTCTGTATGCTTGTGAAGTGTGGATGAGCTTCGAGATCGCTACAGCACGCTGATATTCTACATAACACTTCTTCACCTAATTACAACTCGTACCCCATTTTCGTCGGCTCTTACGCTTCGTCCAGCATCGATGCGCAGCTAGCACCGTCCAGGCAGCCACCCACCGACGTCCAGCCCATGTTGGATGCGTCCGCCTCGAGAGCCATCTCGTCTAGCAGCGGCGCACTATCGTCATCGAGCAGTGCCGCCATCGACTGGCCCGGGTGTCCGCCAAGATCAGCTTCACCAGCACCGTCGGTTCGGTGATCGGCGTACGGTTGCTGCAGCTGAAAGTGTCCCGGCTGCTCGAGCGTACTTTCGTCAGCGACCGGTCCAGTCGTACTGCCACTACCACCGTTGCCACCGTCACCCGCCGGCGACTGATTGCGCGACAGCTTTATCACATTCGAGAGGATCATGTTCTTGATCATCAGATTGTGTCAGTACAGCTCGGCGAACGTCATGTTGTGCATCTCCTCGAGGACCTGCGTCGAGGACAGGTCGCCCATGCTGCCCGGATCGTTCGGCCCGTTCGGCCCGTTGGCACTGTGGTGGTGGTGGTGTAGCGTGACCGCACCGATCGTCGGCAGCCCGCCGAGCGTTTGGCCCGGGTTGCCCATGCCCACGTCCTGGCGCATCACGTTCCGGCGCCATTTGGCGCGAGCATTTTGAAACCAGACCTGGACAGGGGAGAATAGGATACATCAAAGTTTAGAAAATAAGATCGAGGTATATAGTTGTATCTTTTGTTTGTGCGTAATTTTTGGTGCTTTTTGTTAGTCTATGTAGAGTTCATTTTCGATTGACATCTACTATTAGACTACCGATTAGATTAGAAGTTACAAACAGATAAATTAATCTCATTATCATTTCATTGAAGAACTTTAATTCATTGTACACCACATTTAAGCAGTGTGATTTATTTACAACAATATTGTGTCTTTGATTTAAAGCGTTTAAATTGGGTCTATAAATTCAAGCTTTTCACTATCACTAAGATAACATTGTTTTATTAACTTCCTGCTCTCTAAGTTGTTTGTTTATATGAGTTTTTTTTAACGATTTACACATGGATTGAGCAGTTTAGTTTAGAACTGACCGTTGGAAAGTATAAATATAGTTGTTGACGCGAAATGTTGGCTCTAAGGCATCAGGTTTTTACAGTGTGCACAAATTTTTGACTCTATCGATCAATGTTTTACTCTTGTAGGAATTATGGCAATTTTACAACGTATTTGTGCAAATTTTTGACAATTTTTATTTTACATCACACATAAACAATACAAAAACCGTGCAATTTGATTGTTTTAAGTAAGTGTAATTTGAATAAGTAAGTAAGTAAGTAAGTAAAACCATTGTTTCTTCTTCTTCTTCTTTGGCACAACAACCGCTGTCGGTCAAGGCCTACCCCTTGTGCTCACTAGTGAAGTGAGCTTGACTTTCAGTGGCTTATTGTTACCATAGCAGGATAGTCAGTTCTACGTATGGGGACACAGTCTATTCGGGAAACCCATTGTTTACACTTGCAAAAAATAAACAACGTTTTCACGCCATTGAATATTCCAAAATTACCCTATTTTTTAATAATTCTAATTACATCAATTGAATTATTGATATATTAACTTAAATAGCATAATTTTGGAACACACAGTTTGATATATTAGGTAAAATTTTGGAAACAAAACGATTGACTTACAGTCAGAATTGATGCCTTAAAGACAAACATTGTGACACGCTGTCAAAAATTGGTGCCTTAGAGACCAAAATTGGTGAGTTGGAGCCAAAATATAACGGCAAACGACTGTAATCACCAAAAAGGGATTTTATCATCAGTTTCGTTACAAAAAAGCTGTTTAGTCTTATAATCGGTCACCGGTAAACCAATTTAAATTCCAAAATAATATTAAAAATACTTAAAAATATAGGACCAAATGTTTTTACTGTAAAAACTGAAGCAGTATTTAATCTGAAAAGTCTCTGTAAGTATAAATGAATTGTTTTAAAAAGAAATGAATATTCATTGAAAATTTTGTCCTATCAAACAGGATTAATATAAATTATATTTTTTAATTGCAGCGTCTTGCAGAATACTTATTTTAACCTGATTTAGGATTATTCAGAATATGATTTTCGAAAAACCTACAATTAAAGCACACTTCTTGCGAAACGAACTTACCTGCAGCACCCGCTTCGACAGGCCGGTCTTCTGCGCTAGCTGCTTCAGGTCCTTCGCGTCCGGGTTCTGATTGATGGCAAAGTACGACTTCATCGTGCGCAGCTGATGGTGCTTGAACGAGGTGCGCATACGCTTGGTGCGACAGTTGGGCGTGAGCGCACCGCCCGACCCAGGCGACTGGCTACCGTCGTACGTGGACAGATCCAAACTGTTCACGCTCAGCTCCTTGTGCAGCAGATCTGTTGAGGAAGGGGCATACAATGCAGGGGGTTAGTTTACTTGCGTTGTGCTAAAATTATGATCACGTCGGAGTCACGTCGATGTACGGAGTTGGAGTTGGTTTGCGTTCAACCCACCGGTTCGAAGCACACAACGGCTACGTAAATTTCACTTGTGCGACTAATTTTCCACCACCAGCAGTAGGTTTCCACACTGCCTACTGAATGCTTGTCAAACAAACAGCCCCATCAGTTACCCTTTCTCGTGTGCAGTTTTGCATGGCGAGCAATGCAACCAGGCGACGGGAACAAAACGATTTATTTCCCTTCCCTCTCGGCTGCACCAAAGCTTTCCCAGTGTTTGAGCATGTGTTTAACATATTTTCCAACAACCAAACACGGGTGCGAGTGGTGGCGAGTATCAGTGAAGAGGGGTTTTTTTTAGCGGCTCCCAACCCGGCATGCCGCTAAATAATTGCTGATTTGTGCGGAAAATGCAAAAATTTACGGCTGCATTGACAGACCGACGCGGCAGTTTTGTTTATTGGACAGACTTTGTAGCATGCCCAGCCCGGTGGGTGGGATTTGTCGAAGCGCAAACAACATCCTCCCCTGCCATTACACCCTTGCTCCACACTCTTACTTTCTCACTCTCTTTCTCTCTCTCTACACCGCGTGGAGTGGGTTTTGTGTTATTTGTTATTTTCTGTTAATTGTTGGCCCGCTTTTGCTGCACTTTGCACGGGTGCAGATACTTCTGACGAGAGCCAACACACCCACCCTCATTGGGCATGGGTCTATTGTTTTAGGGGTAAGGTAAACACAGACTGCCGACAGCCACACCGGTTGCATTGTTGCAAACTGAAGCACTCGGCAGTTGAAGTTGTGAAACTGTTTTTGTGCACCGTGATGCATATGCAAAAGTTACGTTCCTCTTGACACAAGGTTTTGTTTATTATTTGTTTTTCTTTCGCCCATTTGTTCAATATTCCCAGAAAAAAAATAGAGGAAAATCTCGACCAAAAGAAACGTTCAGTTGGCCTGTGTTTGCCGGTGGGCGGCAAAGCTGCACCTCGTAGATTTGCATTGATTGGCCGCAGCGGCATGTTTATGCGCCTTCCTATCCTTCTGCCTGTCTGACTGCCAGCCAGTCCGGTGATGGGGGTTTTATGCTGCCGTGGTCATATTTATCGAAAATTAGCGTTGTTATGCCTACACCAACTCGCACGGCCGGTAGAGGGGGAAAAAACCCCCTGCTCCGATCCGATTGCATCTCAGAATTAGAGGGCTCACAGAGACGCATTCGGGTTGGCCGTTTAGTTAGTGCTAGGGTAGGAAAGCTGTTCTTGGAACTGCAAACGAAGATGATCGGTTTTTCTCGGCAGACTTGTAGTTGGACCCTGGTTTTTTTTTATGCTTCTGTTTGCTTCTTTGCACAACAGCTCGTCGCTGTCTCGAGGGGGGAAGTTTGGCTTTTTGCTGTTCTGCCCTCAGTGTTTATCGTTTACCTTTAGGTTCGAAGTGATTAGGCACTTTTCATGTAATTCGTTCTTTTTTTCTTTTCCATCTCCTTCTCCCTCTCTCTCTGTCTGAATTATCAACATAAACCAGTAGCATGCAAATAATGCATTGCAGCAAAAAAAGGGAGGGGCACCTTGGAGCTTATTACTGCACCATGGTGGTACGGGTCGAATATTTAAAGGGAAAAAACAGACTAAGGAGCTAAAATAATGCCTTCGACATGCGAGTGTGCAAATGAAAATAATGACGTGTGTACCACTCTAGTTAGATAGTGTTGGTATCTTAAATAAAAACAACACCCTTAAGCCCGCTCCGACTGGCGCTCGTTAATAATGCGAAAAGGGTGTCGATTTTATGACGATGGGAGCATTTCTTTGGGTGCTCGTCTCGTGTAGGCAGATTGGTCCTGCATGCATGGATTTGCTCATATTCATGAGTAGCTTTTAATTGTGGGGATCTTTACATATTGATGGGCATGAGAATGGCTTCACATATGACTGGATGAAGTCGTTTCCGTGTCATAATTTTAACACTAGTTGTGGGTTGACGCTGTCTGCGAACTTTGCTCTTATAGATCGTTTCATAGATCACAGATCAAAGATCTGCTCAAATATAGGAAAATTTTAATAAAAACTCTACAAAAGCTTATGAAATTCCCTTTAAAACATATTTATTCATTTAAACATTAAATACTTACTTTAATGATCATAAGATTTGTAAAAAAAATCGAAAAACAAATGCATTTAAAACTCACACGCTTAACTGCCATGCTAAGCGCCTTAAAGTATGCAATAGTATATCAAAATATGATTTTTAGCCATCTTTAAACGAAAAAAAATCCTTGACAATTGGATTCTACAGATTATTAAGCAAGGATAAATGGGGATCCTTGGTTTAATAACAACTAAGAAGCAGATGATGTTATGATGGGGTATATATTGGGAAGTTATTACAATTTTTACTTCATTATTTTAAAAAAACTCATTTTAAAACTACATCTAAATTAATAAGAGAACTTACTTCTTCAATATATAGCTAGAATTGTAGTTCTAATAACAGATCAAAGAAGGGTTCTTTTAAACCACAAAATTCATCATATTGTTCAATTCGAATCCTAAACTTACTCTAAATATGCTCTTCACATTCAACGCTCGTCTGCATCGGACCATTGAAACCATTCGAAGCTATCGGGCCAGCAGTCGGGTGAAAGATGCAAGATCGGTACCGGTACCTCATATATTTATTTATTTCCTTTTAATGAAGTTGTACCCCTTAGCGGCTACCGAACCGCCATAATTTTAGCACGATCTCCCCATTTACCTTGATGATGATGATTTCACGACCCGAAAGCACCGGGTAAGATCGTGTCTCCGGCCGCCCACCCATCGTAGGATGAGGCGACACCCCCGTTCCCCCCACCGACCAAAAACACGCCAGCCAACGTCATAATCTCCATCAACGGTTCCATTATGAGAATTGGCCAGTCTCCCCGCCAGTCTTCTCCAGCTACTTTCCAAACTATTCCATCCAACTTCCGCGGCCCCGACACGTTGCTACCTTCCAGGAAAGCTGTCGGGGTCGTTTGCTACCGTTTCGCTTGATTTTTTGCCATTATACTTTGCGCGATATTCCCTGCTCTGCTGCAGTGAGAGTGAGGGTCGCGGCGTTGTTGTTGTTTTTTTTTCGTTTATGCTACGCTCTCCCAAAGCGATATTCTTATGAGGCCCTTCGGTTAGTTTTTGTGCCGCTGCGGAACCCAACCACAAGCCCAGCAAGAGGCGCCTATCGGTGATTTGATATATGGTGTCGAAATTGTGCATTGTGCTACCCAACGTCGTCCATTCGTCGTGCTGGTCCATGTTTCGGTTTCGTTCGCTTTGCTCTTGCGTAACGAAAGTGCATCCCGAAGAAGCGAGAGAAAGAGAACCCCGTCGTTTGCCACCGCCGTCACCCCAGCAGCTAATTATGGCAGCGAATGAAGACGCGATACACAAATCATTAGCATAATGGGGCAGACCTATGAGTGATTTATTTTAATTTAATGATGAGAGCACACCGCACACCCAGATTGTTTCTGCACACCCTGGTGTACCGTCTTTCGTTTTGGCAAACAAAAAAACATGCCGAGTAGGGGATGCTTTCTTCCCCTGGCTAATGTCCCCGGAGCCAGAACTGCTTCCGTCTATACGGTTTCCCTTTGTGCCGTGGCGTGTAGCGGGATCGTGCAAAGTTCTGGACCCCGTGATAGTTGCTCCCAAAAGGTGGTGGGCACGCGAACAAACAAACGGTGCAAGGCAAAGAAAGCTTGCGCTTGCAGCCAAACACTAACGAAGGCACCGCGGCCAAAACATCCCGCAGGCTCGGGAATAATTTCGGGAAGCTTTCTGGGTGGATAGAGGCAGCGCCCTGAGGGGCTCTAGGGTGGTTCATGACCCTGGAGGATACTTATAATTGGGCCATTTGCTACTGATACGACCGTGTCGAAGTCGTTTGGGGCGGCATGGGGTTGGGCCGTGATGTGGGCAAGCCGATATTAAATCAATTACTCCGCACGAGTATCGGTACGATCGGTTGTTGTATGCGATCATGGAGGTAAGCAAACCCCTCAGACCTAATTAGTCATGCAGATGAAATTCATTGTTTAAGGTGTTTTTATTAGTATTTAATGGGCTGCACTGCATTATCAGCTGGCCCAGTATGTGGATTGCATGTTGAAAAATAATTTATTTATTTCTCCTCAATTCGGACAGGTGTTAATCAAAAGAGAGTGCCAAAAAAGGTTCTGTAATGAAGTGTTGGTTGTGAAATAGTTGTTGCAAGCTGTTTACCTTTATGCAAGTAATCCAATTATTTTGATTTTCTTTTCCCTCTAGGGCGTTGTAAGCTTCTAATAGACTTGGTTATCTTTGAAACACTGCTTCATCGATCAAGCCATCGTTTGGGAGGTTCGGCCTATACTAGCCAGGTTGGAGGCATATAAATTATTTAGTCACAAAACACATGCATCTTTCCTCGCTGTGAATTCAGCACAGCTTATATTAACTGTACGGGTTTGAGATTCTAATGCAGTTATCCGTCAGACCAACGATTGAACTTTGTAAGGCTCAACTGACCTTAGCACTGTCCTAGGGATGAATCAATGCCTCTTCACATCTAGCCATAGTGAATAATATAGCGTTATTGAATATAGAAAATATTAGCAGTGTTAGGTTCCATTGTCACGGTATTATAATGGCAGTCCTTAATTTCAAGATTTGTGAATGATGTGGTCCTAGATATATATTCATTATGTGCAGGTTCATATACCACGTAGAATAGTCTTTAAATTCACGATTTAACAACGCGCTCGTTCAGAGTTAATGTATCATGTATCTTGCAAATGAACAAGCTACAGAGAGCCAACCTTTTGATGGCTGGATTTCATCAGCTGCAGGTTCGTCAATCAGTTGAGCAATATCTTACGCCTTCTTTTACAACCTAAATTCGTGTCAGCTTTAGCCCAACACATTTTTAACTAATTACTCGGAGCAAATCATGTCACATTGGAGAAATCAAACATCAACTACAATGCGTATTGTCTGCTAAAATATTTGGAGATTGCAGACATTGTTACAATTTGCATGAAATATAGGATATACTCAGGATATTGTTTCCAATGGAATGCTATTTATAGAAGGTTTTTGTCATCCTGTTTTTCAATGTAGATGTATATTCCATTTATCTTCATCTCTTCCTTAAGTCCTTGGACCTAAAACCGCTTTCGCGATGTACCAGCTTGGAAGTTAAAAAAGGAAGCAAACTGCACGGGCCGCCCAATAGGGTGTAGCGTGTTACCTTACAACTTAACTTTCCGATCATCCCCAAGGATCGCAAATGGCCAACCTGGTCGGCCACAAATGGTTCTGTTGCCCCGAGGGCCTGGACTATTCCACCAGTCTGCTCAGAGCCTGTGATTGCCCGGAAACCAGATCGCTTCGAGCTGTATATTTGGTGCACGATATTACAACCTAACCACACCACAAACGGTTGTTACTGTCCCTCTGTTCCCTTCCAGCAAGGGAAACACTCCGTCTAGGGTAAGGTGGCTAAGATACAACAAAGCTTAGAGGAAGGAACGCAACTGTGTGCTTTTGTGATGGCGTCCGTACGTTTTTTTTTGTATAATTGCTTCATACAACATCCACTTCACTGCATGAACAACATCCGGTGTTTACCTGGGTGGTTTTGGCTTCAGAGTCTTCGGATGGAGTCGACACATTCGAACGTCTTCGACAGTCGCAATGCAGCGAACCATCTTTGGCACAGTAGTTCCATCGCGGTGGGCTCCGGATATGAGCTCCGGGGATTGACACGTGATTGAAATGCCAAAGCAAATGGCAAACCTGGCCGGGCAATAAACCGTGCGTTGATTGCCTCCCAGGAGGATTGGCGCCACCTTGGTTTGGTGTTTGCCGTCGGACCCGGTTCGTGGGTAGTTTCCCTGATTCGCGGGTGGCTATTGCGAAGCAATTCCAGCGGGACAGCTTATGGTGCCGCGTCGTTCCCGTTAAAGTGAACCGGCGGCCACCTTGAAGCTTGGCTCCCAGGTGAATCTGGAGTGCTCGGAAAAAAGGGAGGCTAGGAATCGACCCTTCTTATGGTTGGTTACTATATAGTAGTGATTCATCGCTGTGTGGAACCAAAAATTACAGTGGGAAAACCCATTCGAATCGTGTGCGTCATCCGCTCACGATGGCGTTGTGGAGTTTGCTGTTGTGATGCCTAATTGCTGATATGTAAGAGCCGTTCTAAGAAATGTTGAAAGTGTACATCTTTCACTTTCATGAATCACTGGAAGATCTGCATTATTCACTTCCAATGATCAAATGCAGTATTCTTAGCTCACACATATCCTTTTCTTTGTTTCGAATTTTAGGTGATATTCAAGAAGAATTAATAGACATCTAAGACTTAGAGTATCCTGTAATAGAACAGATAATATCTGCAGAACGTTTCAAGATTCTTGTAGGCTTCGTAATTCTTGGCTATTTTTATCATCATCTTGACAGTGTGACTGACTTGTTGATTTATTAGAGACATTATTCTGATTTAAAACTTCGATTGGTTTAAAGCTTTTGGTTAATGATATCAAATTTAAGATAATGCGGGGAACATGGTTTAGACTTGTGCTTCCGATAATGTCATGTCATTGAGAGAAAATTCGCTTTTGAGTCCTACCAGATACCGATTATGAGTGTTACCAGACATATTTGTATATTTATAAATAAATCGAAGGACCTCATAAGCCCACTCGATACATGCAGAATTTGGATCATTCTGATATGGGTTAATTTATCTATTAAAAATAACTAAAGCCCTAGGCAGCTTAGGAAATGCTTATAAGCTAAAAATACCTAACAAGATAGTACGTACTGTTGATCTTTGTTTAGTATAGTGGTTTTAAGATATAATTTATCTTCAAATGTTGAGTACATTATTATTATTATTAGTATTGAGTCAGCTTTGTTAAGCATCTTCTTCTTTGGCTCAACAACCGATGTCGGTCAAGGCCTGCCTGTACCCACTTGTGGGCTGGCTTTCAGTGACTAATTGATTTCCCCCCATAGCAGGATAGTCAGTCCTGCGTATGGCGGCACGGTCCATTTGGGGATTGAACCCATGACGGGCATGTTGTTAAGTCGTACAAGC
>KI921868.1:2543-12738 GCA_000473525.2 Anopheles melas
AAAAAAAACACACATACACATTAATATATCTGCTGCGAGAATATTTTTGCTGCGTGTTTGAAAATATGGGTGATGATAAACGATATATATATATATAATATAATAGTGCATAGGGTTTACTTATATAGACAGCGTAAAGTGAAGCAAAACAGAACGAGCACAATTTGTCCGCACCGATAGAAATGTCCCCTTTTTAATTTATTTTATTTATTCTCAAAACTCACCTGTAAAAGAAAAATGCACACACGAAAGCGTTCAAAACCGCACAAAGCACAAATACTACACAAACAATCAAACACCTTATGTGTGCTGCACTCATCGAAGTCGATCACTTGCCACCACTACCACCAAACAACAGTTTAGTTTTTTTTTTCTTGCGTAGATAGTCCACCGATTGGGAACAAAGGAACTGAAAAATCTGACGTTAATTTGAACTCTTCCGCGTCATGGTACAAACTGCTCTTAATATGTGTGTGAGGATTACGGATCCCCATGAACCCCCGTCATCTCTCCTGAAACCACCCACCTAGACATTGATTAGGATTATGCGAAAAATGAATCGAAAAAAAAGACAAAGGATGTAAAAGGTAATGCTTGTTTGGTGTTGCTGATGAAAACCTAACGTACGTAATGTAATATTTTCGAAATCCCACACAAACACCACTACACATCCCATATATATCCCCCCCCCTCCCCCTCTTTTATTATGTGTTTGCGCGGTAGGAGATTATTTATGTGAAATATGTGATGCCGAAGTAGAATGATGAGCTTTTCCTTTCATTTTTTTGCGAAAACAAAAGATGAATTTAACTTATATGTACTTGTATGAACTGTTGCACAAAAAAAAAGACAAAACATACATATGGGTGGGATGCATGCAGGCGAACCCTGTACGTGTGTTTAGATGTTAGAAGCAAGACAACGAAGTAAGGAAAAAAAGACGAGCGATCGATGTGAGGGTGTGCAGCAAAAGCGCGCGCGCAGCAAGTGAAAATCAAAACAAACAAAATGCGATAATCTATAGTTCTTCCCTTTTTCGTTTTTACGTCGAGTTAGTACACTGCAAAAAAAAACAACGCGTACGCGAACGCTTTTACTATTTTTGTGTAATAACTACCTTACTACATACGACTACTATTATTATTATTATATTATTATTATCTATTATCTTTATTATTTTATTATCATTCAATAATGCAAACGGATTTAACGATTAATTTTGCTACTTTGCGCGTGCGTGCGTGCGTGCGGCGCTCCTTTATTAAACGCTATTTCATTTGTACATTTGTAGTAATTTATATTTTTTCCGTGATTTTTTTTTTGCAAGCGAGTTCGTTTTTTTTATACATATATTATATTATTTCCTATACTATATATAGCAAGCAAGCACACACTCCGAACTATACACTTCTTTTATGTACATGCATGTGTAATATTATAATTTTGGATTCACCAAGCGAGTGCCTTATTAAAAGAAATGGAATCAAATCAAATCACACACACACACGCACCACGTGCACATCTCATTATCGTTGCTCGATGCGCCCATGTAAGGTGCAAGCCACATAGCACCGAGAGAGAGAGTTCGGTGGGTGATGTATGATGTGTCTGTCCTGTCCTTGGGGTGGAATTTGAGTTCTTTTTTTCTGTCCCTGTTTTCTTCCATCAAGCTCGGTACGTTGATTTTTCACTTGTGTCTTCCTTTGCTCTAACTACTACGAGCTTAACTCTCATGCTCTCATGCGTTTGAATTGAAGCACACGGCGGTTCCGTTTAGTGTTGTTTCAATAAATGCACATGAGGCGAGTTATTGCTTTAAAAAAAAAAGTGCTTCCAAAAAGTAAATCGTACCCAGCAGACTAGAGGGACAGATCAAGCGAATGCTCTCCACCAAAGGAAGACCAGACGCATAAATGCCTTTCCCCATTTCTACCGCGCTTCATATCTTGCGGTGGCTGCTCATGTGGTTACGCTGCTGCTCTTCGCGTTTGCGTTTGAGTGCTGCGCTCGGCTGTGCTCTGTGTGTGTAGATGAGTTTTCCTATCCAACCAACCAACCCGCAACTGTTCATTGTGTAAAGAGTGCGTAAGCAAAACTTATATTCGTAAGGAAAGATGCAGCGCAGTAGAAGGAGCGCGCGCGTGTGTGTGTGAATGTAGGTGGGTGCAGATGCACCTGAATAATGATATAAAAAAACAGCAGCAGCAGCGGTAATCATAATAGCGAGTTAAGCGTTTTTGTCCGTTAAAAAGGAAAACAAAATAAAACAGTAATGATTGCTAGGAAAAGGGCAAGCATTCAAAAATAAGCAACAAAAAAAAACATATAGAAAAAATAAACCCAAAATCGTGATCATATAAATACTGCAAGACGTGTTAGAAACTGAAGTCCAAAACTGAGCGCGCGCGCTCAGTGTGATGTGTGGCGGCATGTGGCGTGTTTGGTGCCTGCTCAGCGTGAAAAAGACGGACGGCAATGTTTAAACATTAAAATGAAAACGAAATGAAAAATAATACACAAAACTATATTTAAAAAAAATTAAATCCAATTGTCTACATATTTTCTTTTCTAGTTTTGAGAGAAATAATCCTCCCGGTAGTAGATTTGATTTTGTTTTGGCGTCGTTTTGCATGGTCGATATTGGCAGATCGCGTTAATGTGATATTGCTGGCACGAAATATGAGTGGAAGGTAAAACACTATTTTTGCCAATTTATTTTTTCTTTTTAATTTTCAACTAATCACTGCTAACGCATAACATAAAACACTAACTGATGATCAGTGAAAAGGAAAGATTAAAATTTGCCCTTCACCGATTGGCACCTGGATCGATCGCTCGAGGAAGGAATAATTAAACCTCCTTACGCACGTAACATGTGAATGAATGATAACAAAGTAAATAGTAAACAAATAAGTACAATTCATTTCTAATATACGCTATTAAATTGTTTTCCAATCGAAAATAATCCTGCTGCTTGCAAAAATGATTAAAAATAATGCAAAAAAGGGAAGAACACTGCAACACGACGATCTCCCACGCAGAAAGCAAATCTTACCAATTGTCACTCAGTCTCTGGCTTCTGGCACTTAATTTATTCCCATTTTCTGCTATAAAATAACTTATTTTATTTATTACAATAATATTACAATTAAAAAGACGAACACACACACACACACTCACTCCGTTTGCTTACTTAGTTGCGCAAGAAGCGTTTGCAAAACCGTAAAATCACGTTTGCATTAAAGCCAAATAAAACAACTTCCTTTGGAGGTGCGGCAGATTATGGAACCACCACCACCCAACAAGCTGACCGGCCTGCCTTGCTCTGTTGCTGCCTGTTCAAACAAACTAATATGCGACGATGTGTGGGATGTGAAGTGTTAACAGGCAAAGAGATGACAGCACAAATATCAATAAAACACTTCTTGCAATGCGTATAAAACCGCCTGAACCGTCGATAGTGCTCAAATCGTACATTAAAAACCAGGGGGGAAAAAAAAGGTGTAAAGAGTTGTAAAACTCATCTTACCAAACAAGAAAAGAGAAGAGCGGACGTGTGACGCGGCTCCGTTCGTGTTAAGGACAAACGAATTGAGGATGCGGTGAAGCGTGTCAAAAGGGATAAGCAAAACACGGATTGTGAAAAGTCAATTTTAATATTGCTAAGAACAAATAAAACAGCTTTTGAGGTAACTTCATACCTAATGGAACGGTTCGCATCGTGTTTTCCTTCATTTACTTGGTTGGTTCACTAATTCCGAAACCGCTCTAACCTGTGTAAAGTTTAGTATCGTAAAAATTTGCGTGTCTCATTGCCGGTGTGGAATAAATTTCAATACGAAGGCGTCTCGCCATAGTCTCCTTACCGGCTCCTTTCCACTACCAAAACACACAACCCAGTCTCATTACATCAAAGTCCCGTGGTCCGGGTTTGTTGAACACAGCAACACTTTCACAATCTGCTGCCGAGTGTCTGCTGTTGTGGTTCGCTGCGGTTTTTTAAGGTTATCACCGAAAAGCTCAGCTCCCAACAACACACAGCAGAGCGAGCAGTGCAGCGGCGCACAAGCCGCACGCGATCATTGTGTTGTGGGAATCCGGGCAATAGGTGGTAGGAGGATCGGTGGAGGTGCCCAGAAGTGAACGGCGGAACTACTCTAGTTCCGGTTTGGTGCTCCGTAGTGCTCCCACCGGGCAACGGGGGGGAGATGTCTCGTTTCGTTTTAGGGGGGTGCGTGTGGGGTTTTTACCACTTTTTGGGAGGGTTTGCGGGGGGTTTTGAATAGGTATGCATGACGTTGCTTACTTTCTTCTTTGAAGTGTTCTTCCCAGGCTGATGAGCTTGCTGTTTTAGGTTCGATATTAAAAAAAGGGTAATTAGAAGAAAATGTAATGAGATATCACAAATTAATCTGATATGTTGAGGTTATTTCCTTAATTCAAGTATGGTAAAGATCAACCTACAAACTCTAGGTTCTAGTCATCTGGATATGTGGACAGGAAACATCTTTGAACGTTATGTTGACTCTAGCATGTCATAAGAATATCGAAGATATCAAATTCTTCAAAAAAAAGTAGCTCTTCTTCTTCTTTTCGAAACCGTTCTCCAGGGTACTCAGCCCAAGAGAACATTGCTCCAATCCCAATATCCGATAGGTTCAGTCTTCACCTGATCCAGCCGCCATGTCACCTTCTTAGCGGGTCATATGTTCTCCAATCTCTACCTTGGCCCCATCCATTATAGCTTATCGACTTGTTCCTGAAATCTGCTGGAGATCAGCAGTTGGCGAAGACCGCATTCAGAACGTTTTCTTTGAAGAATGCGTCCTGGGATGGATGATGTCGTCTTCCAAAGTTACGATCATTCCAAGATTCCAAGAGCCGTTAACTGATAGGAGCTATTTCCGAATATTATTCCTCTATAAACCCAAATCTAAGAATGCAGGCAAGAACGAAGAGTTGCAGCCTATAATTGAAAATCGTGGAGAATTATTCGAGTTATCTACATAAGAAGAGATCTTGGTAAAACTTGATCTACCTCAGTATTGCTGGCCTGGTGTAAATATTTTCATGATCTTATAGTTCATTTATCAACCAGGGGACCTTAGTCCCCTGATCAAACGACCGGTACACCATAATTTCAATCTCAAAGCCTTGTAGCAATTGCAGCCAATATGTGTTATTAGCTGCATTCCCAACAGCCTAAGAATGGCCACTATCTGAGCGACTACAGTGTATACAACCCCTTTTGGGGCGGCCACCGATTAGTCACAGGCCGTACGTGTGCGTTCGCTTCAGCTATCCCCGCGTGTCACCGCGATGCCTCTCAATAAGGAGTTATGTTCCCTCCCTGATCGGACATGGCATTCCACTCCCAAAGTATAGTTACCACCGCGGAATATCCACTGTATCACCATAAAACGTGATCTTCCAGCCATCCTGCCAGCAGCGGGGCCGAGATCTGGAATGGGAAGAGTAGACACGTGAGCTGCTTGTGGCGTCTTGTGCCAAACGAATCGTACCATCGTACACCAGTGTGTGACACAATCCGCAAGATATCGGGACGGACATCGCTTGGAGTTCTCGAGTTAGGCACGTACGCAGTAGTAGTGGTGCACTTAGCTTGTTGATTGTTTTGATGGCTTTGCTTTGTCTCGGTGAGTCACTTGTTCGGTCTGCCAGTTTTGTGCCTGGGTGAAGAGGGACCCCCATTAAAGCAGCCCCTCTGTGTTCAGCTGGACAATTGTCGTCGGTGGTGGACTCTTGTAACGGTCCATAGGTACACCACTTGAAGTGTAAAGCCACTGCGTCATGCTTCCTGGTATGTGAGCTAGTGGCGTTTGGGTAAAAGGTGGATTCCCTTTTGTTTTATAACTTATTGGCAGCTTGATCATTTGCATTTCAATGAAGCTTAGGACCGTTTGTAGTGAATTGAGTCACTACAATAGTTTCTGATTTATTTAAAGTGTCTCGAAAATGATGTAAAAAGGTTAATCAAAATACCGCATTATGAACAGTTCATTCCTGTCAGGCAGAACAATAGTAGTAACAAAATCAGACAACAACAGAGTTGTTATCGTAGATACGGAAAATTCTAGATTGATCTATTAATTTCACATCGCGATCCACACTTTGTTGTAAGCTCCTCATCGGAAACATGTGGACGAGCTTTGATGGAATGGCCTCCATGAACCATGGGTTGATTTCATTTGTATCAGGTGTCCAAGGTTTTTTTTTTTTTTATTCAGGAGTAACGGTCCAAAAAGGTGTCCAAGGTTTTATTAAGTAAAACAAAATGCCTCACAATGCTCACATGTTTGACTCGTAACATTAATTGATATTTCCTTCTTTTTGTTAATATTTTAAAACTATTCAAGAAGGAAGTTACACGTTAGCTAAATAAATGAATTTCAATCAAATGAGCTAACATCTTTATGTACCTAAATCCATAATTCATTTGAAAAAAAAATCCAATGAAACTTCCTCTTTCACAGCAAAAAGCATCGTTTTTTTTCACATAATAGTTCAACTTTTTGCCCAACTGCAGCTTGTTAGCCTTGCCGTTTAGGAACCGATCGCGATCGTGTGTCGTCAAATTCAATAACTGAAGGGAATATGTATTTCACAGCAGCAGACAAAAAAAAAACGCCCCTTACCACACTCAAGGATTGAATTTATTACGCAATCTGTGCCGCGTTGCGCTGCCTGTGCCGAACCGTGCCGATCGTCCATCTGCCTAGCACCGGGCTAAACGATGGGGCCGAAATGGGGCTGCTAAATTGTTAGCTAAATAGATGGAACTGCACATCAGCGCCTCAGCTTTTGGCACCAGGCTTTGGCCACCTCTTCTGAGAGAGAGCCATGGTGGGAAGGGGTGCGCCACGCTCGTGTTGAGTAATCGAGCGTAAAAGGATGGCCCACGTTTGGAAGGGCTTAGCCGGTGTGAATGCATTTACCCAATCGATCGATTGCGTGACGCACTGGGACGACGGCGGGGTTGACGGGTGCTTTGCTGGCCGCTACTGTGTGTACAGGGAAGCTTCTGTGCGCACTTCTTTTTTTCCGTTTGGGCAGAAGGCTCGTGTTTACAAAACGTTTACACCATCGCATCAGCTTGATCGGGTGGATCGGGGCGCAGAGGAAGAGAGTGATGGATGGTCGGCGAGTATATTCAATTTTATGTTTCTATTATTAAATGAATCTACACTTTTTTTTCCTACCGGTCATTAAAATGCGTTGCTCAATGCTGTGTAACGTGAAGCGCTTGAAGTCGGTTCGTTGAAGCTTCAAGCTCGTTCGGTTGTGAAGGGTCGTTCATTTCCTGCCTTTATTTAGTTTGTTTATGTATAATTTTATTAAAATTATTTACGGCAGAGTTTTAAATAAGTAGTATAGTTTTAAGTAAGTAGTATAAAGGAAAAATGAACAATTATTTTAATATGATTAACGATCTTCACGAAATGTTGATTATTGCTAATTACCAATTAATGATATTAGGTGTACGAAACAGTGCTAACTGATTTTCACTCATATATCGTCCGACTTACAATGACACATCGTAGACTGCCATTTAATTTAAAATTTATTTCAAATTCAAATTTTTAGACCCTGCAACTCTGAGTGTGCATTTGTTAGGGCCGGCTTATAGGAAATGATCTCGATCATACGATGGCTATGTGCTGTATGTGCCGTTGAACATTTGTGACTGATTCTGGCGGTCATCAAAGACGGTTATTTGGGGGCGCTTGTCAAGAAGCAAATCCTTAAGATGCAAATTTGAATGTCACTTATGTCATCGATGATGAGGTAAGTAATTGCATTCCAATTCATGCATTTATTTAAAAATCATCATCATGAGAAGCGCTTTGTAGTGAACTTGAGTGTTGTTATTTCTACGACAAAGCTTTGACAAAGAGTAAACGCGCAATATTGTGATTTCTGATGATATTTAGAGGAACCAAGAAATAATATTCCTCGTGCAGGCTCTGCCCAAATATCAATACTAACACTCAAGATTGAGTTGGTTGCAATCATATGCGAATTTAAGAAATTATCAAAAATAAATCCAAAAATCTATGACGTCACTATCTGAATGATCTGTACAGTGATACTATCAAAATTATGTTCATGTTATTATGGCATGTTTTTTCGAAAAACATTTCTAGAGTCTAATGTAAAGAGCTATAATTACAATTTTCACCAACAGTTAGTGAAAAACATCATTTTTGTTATTTAAATGCTTTTAATTACCCATGTTCTTAAATTTCTTAAAACACCAATTAAACTCTCTTTAACTTGACTTACATGAGCATTAAAGATCTCTTATTATAGAGCCTCTTTTATAAGGATCATGTGAATAAAAAGGAATCCCTAAATCCCTATTTATATGTCACTTTTGTTCATATTTAAATAACCAATGTGAATATTTTACTATCGGTTTTGCATTCCATTTGCATTCGATTGGAAGATTTCTCACAGTCTTAAAGCGTCATCATGAGAATCGCTCTTTACCATGAATGGCACTGGTCTCGTAACGTGAGCACACCGGGAAGAACTAAACCCGGGCTCATCAATTTAAAGCAGACCTTTTAAACTTTACATCCGTATCAGTGGTTTACCTTGGAGAGTTCCAGTGTACTAAAACCAACCGCAGCTCGAATTGGAAGAGGCTGAAGATGGTTAAGCTCTGGCTAAACGTTAATTCATTCGCCTAATAATTAAGCCTGAAATCGAAAAATGCTCTGGAATCATTTATCGGCCTTTCAGAATTTTGTGAAAAGTTCATTTTTTTGCCATTTTGAGGACTAATTTTAGACCATCTAAAAACCACAATCTACTCTGTGGATGACTTCGGAGCCAACAATCAAACAAACTCGGCCCGGAACGCGGAAAGATTCCACGGCTGTCAACAACAACTTCACCCGGGCAGCGCCAAGGACTACCGCCTGCCGCCAGCACGTCATTGGAACCGGATCCGGTTGAAGTCGAAGCAAAATCCGGGTTCGAAACGTCGATTGGACACCCCTTGTGTAGTGCCTCGGCTCACAACAAAGCACCGGGCGCCTGGTGCTTTATTTGGTATCATGATCGAGACAAAGAGAGGGAGAGAGGAGAAGCGATATAAATAGAGACGGGAGCTAAAAAATGGTTGTTATAAAATATACCATTTATTACTTATCTGTTTTTGTCTGCCTTCACCTCCTGCTCCTTAGCCTTTAATGGTTGTTTTTCTCCTTTTAATCACTTCAAAAAGCTATTTTTAGGCAACAAAAACACGACCCCTGGCCAAAATACGCCACAAAACTCCCCGCGAACGAATACGTTTCGCGTCACAAAAACACAGCGTCGCAGCTCGCTGATGCGACAATAATGGCTCGTAATCAAAGCCGCAGCCCTCTACCCCGCGGGGACAGTAAACACCGATTCGATGCACCCAACGCGGCACTGCGGCTGCCATGTGTGACTTTGGACTCTGGGAAGAGGCGCGCGCTAATCAACGTCTACCATCCTCCTTCTTTTTCCAGCAAGCACATCGATTAATTGATCGGCTTGAAGTCAATTGGCTTCTCTCCCAAGCGTGTGTGTGTGTAGAGATGGGTGAACGGTTTGGTTTGGTTAGATTTGTCAATATTTGATCTAACCGGGAGAGGGATGGTCGGTTGCTGGTGAAGGACCGAGCGATTGAGTTTAAAATTGCTAAACGTCGTGCGGTACTATTTTTAAAAGCGAGTCCGCGTTCTGTTGCTGTCGGTTTGCTTATATTTCCAGTTTATTGAGTGCCAAATTGGGTTTGATTGTTGGTTTGATTGGGTTAAGAACGGCATGGTGCACGGTACTGTACTGTGGACGTGGGATTAATTTGCATCTGATAGCGAAGTCATACCGCTCTGTTGTGTGATTTGATTTATAGGTTTTGATATTTGTTTAACAACTACTCAATCAATAGACCTTACATCTTTGGAAGATATGGATACGTTTACCACGGCTGCAAATCTTGAAGTACTAACTTGAGACCAAGCCTTTAATTTCCCATCTCCAAGATTTTTGAAAATATTCTCCAAAGATGTAATAACTTACCAGGCTATTGACTAACCATAAGAATTAAAAATAAAGTACCGCAAAGGCCCAACAACATACGGCGAAAGATCTCAGATCACGTGGAAAGAATAGAGTTCATATCTTCAATTCCTTAAAC
>AXCO02010308.1:0-11344 GCA_000473525.2 Anopheles melas
GACCCCGGTGTGTGTGTGTGCTGTATCGCCTGGGAAAGGAGAAACATGCTCGAATTCACATCAACCTTACCTTTTTTTCACTTCGTTGGTCCATTTTGGTTGCAAAAGGAGGAAAAAAGTGAGACCCCTTTTTTCGCTGCCACACTTTGCGTTTTGGTTCACGAGCCGAAAGGAAAAACGGTTTGTGCTGATGATGGGATGTGCAGGGAGTAAGTGTGTGTGTGTTTGTATTTTATCCTCGAGTTGAATTTTTGGTTAGCGCTTTGAAATTAGGGTTTTTTTTGTGTGTGTGCACTTCGCTGGTTCTCTTTGCTCGTTCGCTGCTTCTACTCAAAAGAATTGAATTGATGAAAGTATTAGTGTAGCTGCTGGTATTATGTGTACGTATGATTTAATTCTGTGAGCTTCTGATTTGTGTTGAAGTTTTGCGTGTGAGTGGATCGTATCGTAGGGGCGTTAGAATGTGTTTAAAAGGTTTCAATTGAGTTCATTATACAGCTCTTATTGTAAGTGGACCGTCGATTCGATGATGATAAGGTCAAATATGTTGTTGTAACAAAATGATTATGATTCCCAAGAGGATTCTAACTTCGTGTTCCTTTCCCTAAAAGATAGAACAGTATGTGTAAGTCATTCCCATTCAAATCAAATCACTCAAATTGGCCTTTTTTGTGCGTGGTTTGACCAGTTACATTTGAAAATTAATTTCCAATCACAGCTTTCTCAGTGAAACCAACAAAATCTATGTAAAAATGGTCACTGTTTAATGAGTTTTGGACATTGAGCATTTCGTCCAAACTTTGCCCACAAAAAAACTAACCCACCCAGCTAAAAGCTTGCAACCGCAAACCTCCTTTTTTGGTTTCGATTTCATTCATCACACCTGCGTGTACAATTAAATGCCAACCCCTTGCTGTATGTAGATTGTGGTAGGAAAGAAAAAGGTGCAAATTGTATTGGGCTCATTGAAGTAGATGTGTTTCATCTACTGTTTACCTGGTTTGGGACGAGCTGTAATGCGTAGGTAATTAAGCGAAAACAACAACAAGCGAAACCGACTGGCTATATGCAGTTGGATAAACTATGGAAGGGGTTTGCTTACCACCTTGCCACAACAGGTGATTCCAGATGCTGGAACAAGCATGTCGGTTCCATGGTGTAATGGTTAGCACTCAGGACTTTGAATCCTGCGATCCGAGTTCAAATCTCGGTGGAACCTTTGCGGTGATTGGATGGTGTGTTAGAAAAGTGCCCCAGAGCTGCTGCAGCGTTTAAAAAAGTGCGCTTTAACTTATATAATACACCTTTTTAATATAGGTGTATGTTAATACTATTACTAATGGGCGTAATAATAAAAAAAGGTAAGAAATAATAGTCAAAGGTAAAAACAGAAAAAGTCACATATATTCCCACAGCTGTGTTCACAAATAAACAAACACACGGTAACATAAACTAACATTTAACAGTGACAGTCGCGCTAAGAATATTTCGTAACGATTATGACTAATTATCGTAACGAAAGTAACGATCGATATTTTATTAGATGAATGATTTATTAGGGGTAGATTGGGGTTATTAATATTATTTTACCATGTTTTTATGTTAGTTTTTGGTTTATCCTTTGCCGAGAAGGGTTGCAATTTATATTCACATTTGAAGATTATTTTTGTCTTCTTTTTTCAAGAAGCACCAGATAAAATTAACTTAAGCTCTAGACTACTTAACTTTTGACAAAGAACATTAATATAGTTCATTCCAAAACGGTCGACTCTGTTTAGGTATGTGCCACACACACACACACACACACACTAGCCAAGTATAATCTACCTTCTCCATAGCATACATCGGTCGATCACAACGCTCCGCTCAGCTTCTGCGGGATTTCTTCAGGTATTCCCGGAATAATTAATCTCCCGCCATTTCGACCAATTCAGAACGTTCGTTCGCATCCGAGGATCGGTGCTTTTTTTTTGTTTCTTTCCTTCTTGAGCTAAAGAACTGTTCCATGCCCAGGAACAGCAAAAGTTTGGGCACAACATGTACACGTACAACACACAATCGTCATTCGATACTCTTCCCATACTGTTTGGGCTTTGGTTGACTGGTTGCATGCGGACGAACCGTCGATGGCAGATGCGCCGGAGACCTCTCACGGCCGAACAGCGAGCCGAGCATCTTTACCCTTGGCCCTGTGCTTGCAGCACCTTGGAAGATGAGGACGAAAGATCGTTCACGTGTGTAAGGAGCGGGAGAAGACACAGTCCAAAAAAAAAACCAAAATCCAAAGTCGAGGGTCCCGATGTTCCTCGATTTTGGTAGGTCTGTGATGTTCGGACTGAACGAAAGGAAGAGGGAAAAAAAGAACTCTCCCGTACCTCCTCACCCTTGGTTGGCTTGAGCTGCAGTCGAATTTAACCCCTACTGAAGGACGCGCCCAGACGTAAAAGAAGGATCACACACCGTCAACCGAATCCATCGGGGTCATTCACATCGCCGGGGTCCCTCTGCCTCTGCGGCTGCTGCATGTGTGTGCTGCACGCGTTTGGGCGCGCGATCTTTTTTTTTCTCTGTGATCCTGCTCTTCGCTTCTCTCCTTCTCTCTCATTCAGTTTCGTTCGTTTGTACGTTTTTGCCACCTCTCTTCTCGGGTTGTTTCTTCCGGTCGTCTTTCGTACCCACGGTTGGGCTTTCCTTCTCCCCCTGTCTGTCCATCTTTCGGTAAGTTCGATGAAAATTAATCTTGCACCGGAATGGGAGAACAAGTAGAACAACAGGCCGTGCCTCCTCCAACCCCCCATCCCCACCCCACCCTATCATCCCTTTTGTCCAAAGGGAAGAAGGCAACGAACGTGTGCCCGTCTTTGATACAGCGGGTCATCGTTTCTAGCGTTCGTCTCTCGTCTGTGTGAGATGATCGATATGAGGAGGAGGAGGATCGTCTCACGCTCATCACGCTTGCTCACCCTAAGCTCAGCTCACGGAGTTCGCTCCCCCTGTAGGCTGCGCGCTCCTCATCTTGAGCGTTTGATGTGCGTCCTCCTTTCATGCATTTGTTTCGCCGCTTGTTTTGCCTTTGCGTGTGTGTATTTATTTGTGTATTTTGTTGTTGCTTTTGTTGTTACTGTTGTTCCTCTTCTCCATTCGTCTGTGTCGTTTTTCATTACTCTTTCGGCTTCATTTCTTAATGCCATTTTACATGTTTGTGGCTACGGTTGCTGCTGCTTTGCTTATTACGCTTTACGTTACGCATTAGCATCGTTTCGATGGAATAGTTTATGTGTTTTGCTTAGTCCACCCTTGCGTTTATAAAATGTTGTTGTCGGTTTTTGTTTTTCGATTCTTTCTGCATGTGTGTGTTTGTGTATGCTTGCGTTTGGGTGTGTTCTCTCTTTGGCGAGCATAAGTTTTGGCGACGATGAGAATGATCCCGATCAAAGCAAAGACAACGAGAAGGGGTAAAGGTATGGGAACAAAAGATTTTATCGCCATTTAGCGGCATTTTGCTGCCATAGCCCTAGCAATCGGATACCCTTCTCGCGTAGGTCGCACATCCTTTGGATGTTTTCGGTGTCGAATGATTGCCGTACCATCGTCTCGCTTCGGCCGACCGGGGTGGTCCAATGCATCAAACAACGTTTCGTGCAATAGAAACCCTTTAAATGATGATCATGATGGCCACCAGTACAGCGGCCATAGCCAGGGATGTACCAAAGCGGGTATTTTCAATTTCGGGAATAAATGCACCGTATTTTCACGGGTAAATTAGGGTTTTTCAATGACGGAACAGCTAATATTAGTTTTTTTGTTTCATTTGGATGCAATGGATATCCATAATATTTCCAGCTCAATCAATGTTAGGCATCAAATACACGATGCTCGCCCGCACGGTAACGCCCTGGCGCGTTTTGTTGTGCATCCACTCAAATTTGCCTAGAGAAGTTTCCACAGATGTCATTTCCATGTTTTACGGCCGTGTTATACATAAACGATCGAGTACATTTATCATCAGATCCTAGTTGCTAGATTACCTTTCTAGTTTGCTAGACTAGAATTTGGAGGATGCCAAATGTAACGCGAAAACGCTTTGATTAATGGCGTTTCAACTTATTGATAAGAAATGCATGATTAGAATTAAAAACATCTTAGAGTACTCAATTTAAGTTAAAACTATTTGCTCTTAATGATTGAAAATGATGAAATTTTATGAATAATAAGTTCATTGTTTTGAAAACTTTTAACGAATCGTTTACAAAACAAGATCTGGTTGTACGGCACCGACATAATTGGAATATAAATTTGTGGCATCGTAGTCTCGTTAGAAGTAGAATATTGTGTTTATGTATTAATCTACTTTATTTATGTATCTATTTATTTATGCATTTTAGGATGTAGGAAAGTTTGTGTTGATTTGGGAAATGTCAAATTAAAGTTATCATAAGTCTGCTCAAATATCTCCCCAGGTAAAAAAGCTACAAGAGTACAACATTGGTGACTTACAGATACAGGACATAGGTGCATTAGTCAAAAATTGATGCATTAGAGCAAACAGTTGGCGGCAACGACTGAATGATTTTTTTTGTAAAAGATATTTAATATAAATTACAAAAATGCATTGAAAATTGCATTGATACAAAATTAACTAAAATTTACACGGGTAAAAACGAAAAAGGTAAAACTCTGATAAAAACGAGGTAACAAAATGTATCTACTCCACGGTACAACACTGGCCACATAGGGCAGGGAGGGAGTAGAAAGAAAGGATGAGGGAAAGAAATAACGAGCAACTAAATTGCACCTATTGAATTTGACATGGATTCAAAGCAGACAAATACAGAGATGGTGTAGATTGTAGGTTAATGAAATGGCTTCTAATTAGTCAGAATTTGTAGAATGTTGAATAGTGTCAATTCAAAATATATAAAATACATGTTAGTATACAAACTTTACGACTTCAACGATCATCCTAAACCATTCCTAAAGCGCAAAAGGTTCAGAAAACATTAGAAGAATAAAACAAAAACATTTTGATATTGCTATCTATTAAAGATTTATCTAATACTACCTAGCCGCATATTGCAGAAGTGTTATCCTTCTTGTTGGGACAACGAGAACGAGCACTAAAAAGGTGTACAACATTCGGTGAAGATGCTTGACTGAGCTAATGAATGTTTTCGTTCCGTTTGCTGTCCGGCTTCGCCCATTTGTTGGTGTTGCTAGTGGCCAATTCTAAGAAGAATTACCAGAACCCTCCGGGCCCGGGTTGCAAAACTAGAACAGCACACATATAGACACCGGCAGACACATAAATCCCTCAAGAGTGTGTAAAGTGAATGTATGTGTGAGAGAGAGAGAGAGAGAGAGAGAGAGAGAGAGAGACAGAGACAGAGGAAGAAAAAGAACCACCGTTAAGGTGTAGTTGAGTGGCATGATCAATGAAATTCTCGCAGCCCATAACTGGCAGACGACTCGAGGTCGTTGGGGTGTTCGGCCAAGAATCGGCTCCGTCCACTGGAAGCCCAACAAAGGCTGGACACGGTGGTGCGGCATACTTGAGATGTTTTTCCCATCGATTTATGCTGCCGTGTTGCTGCCCGGCCCCAGCCGATCGTTGATCATTTTTCATTGCCCAGCGACGCCGACGATGGAGTGAGGGCGTGCGAGCGCGCGCCACCTGCCACCGCCGGTGTTTTGGAGCATTTTCGGTAGAAGATGGGTGCGCGAACCGTGGGATCATCCGGCGTGTGGAGTGATAAAAATGTAGCAGGCAAGACAGCGTCAAACTTTCCTTTCAATGACTGCCATCCATACAAGCACACACACACACACACATCAACGAATGATCCAATATCAAATCGATGGAAGGTTGAGTTTAAGCTTGTTTTATGTTCCTAGTGGCATGTGTAATAAAACCCAGGTCGGTTTTGTTCGGTTCCGAAATCAACGAAATGACTTCTTATTTTAGCTTCCCTTTTGCCGCCTTACAGCCGAATTCGTCATGCATTCGTCCTCTTAAAGCAAAGTGTTTTAGGGAAGGTTTTGTTGGCTCGTAAGCTACCCGCCACTGGAAACGGAACGTCCGTTCGGGCACTGAGCTGAGATCTGGACCATGGGCAATTTTTCATCCCACTAATCTGCTCTCCCGCAAAGGCTTTTCTTACGGTACGAGAACGGTTCTCCCGGCTATGTATGCTCGGGTACGCGCGAAGGAAAGCGTACGAAATTGGCTCGAATAAAGTACGGTTGGTGCCATGTGTATCACTCTGCTCCTTTTTCCGTTCTCCCCATAGGTCTCGTTTGCTGGGCGGCAGATGAGCCACAAATGGAGGTCACTCTTGTCCATCACTGTGTGTGTGTTTCTTGTTCGGTTTGTTATGATGCTGTCGATTGTTCCCAATGATTGTTGTTTGGTTGGCGTTCTTTGTCGGGGTTTCCGTTCGTTAATCGTGTGACGGCGTGTTCCATTCAACCGGAGGCTCTTCTCATGCATATCCACAAGACAGCGACAGAGCGCACTACTTTACAGCTTTTCCAGAGCCCGTCGGCTGAGCAAACAAGCCAACAGATGATGATTGGGATGCTCAAACGTCTGAATGGAAACGGGTTTTGATGGGAGTTGATGGGTTCGGTGGAATATATTTTAGATCGTGACGATGAAAAGAATCGAAGCAAACGCACGATACAATCCGTTTTCATCCATGCAGTGAGAATATGTTGGACCTTTTGGTTCTGGCAAGGATATACTAGGTGACGGTGAGGGAAGAGGACACGCTCTGCCGATTAGATGGTGATTTATGAAAGCTCATTTTTTGGACTTAAGGCTGTGCGTCTTGGAACGCTAAGAACCAATTAAAGATATTAGTAGACAAAATGAGATAAAAGGCTGATCGTTATTAACTATATTGTTTGGAGATTTGAATCTTCTTATGCATCATATGCATATGTTCATATGTTTTGAGTATTAAGTTAGTTTAACGCAATGCTGGATAGAAATAGGATATTTTGATCAATGCATTTTTTTAATGTTCAATCAATACTATCTGGTAAAGCTTTGTTGAGGCTCAAGTACTGTTAGAAAACTGTTATCTCAAGTAGTCTTAAGAATGGTTAACTAATGCTTGATTCAGGCCATATTTGTTACATGACTTATTAAATAATAATTAATTAATAATTATTAGGATTTGAGCATTCATCATTCCTATGATTTTACCTGCCGGGCACTGCCTTTACACCTGCTAAACACATTCTTTGTTCAGGAGCGTTAACTTTTTCGCGTTTGTTGTCTAGCCAAAAACAAAACCACCATTTAAATGTATCCCTCTAGTGGTCGTCAGCCTTTTAATTATTTCAACTGCTTATATGTATCTTTCTCAAAGCGACACCTTATCATCATGCATACTATGGCCCCCCTCTTGTATTAAGCTGTTTGCTCTGCCCCACACGTTTGTTAATTAAAACGGTTGAAATGCTTCCGTACGGGAAGGGAAACGTCAAAACGTCGTCTTAATAGTAAGTGTGCACAGTGGCTAACGGAGTGAAATGGTTTAAGAAGAATAATCACTTGTAACCAGACCCAACACTCACACACTCACTCACTGTAACACATGCCACCTTCTAACCCTACCATCGCTAATTTGTTTTAATCAGCCCCGGCCAATCCAAGAAAGGTAGGAAAAGAGTGTGCTACCAGCGGTTGCCAATGCTTGGTAAATGCTCTACACCCCCCTCCCCTCCCCCGGCCACACATTTAAATCCGCTCGATTGTCGTCGACGGGAGCAGAAGTGGAGACGTAGCGCAGCAATATAAAAGTGCGATGAAAATCGTAAAATCATACCCGGCCGTGTACAACCGTTCCGTTACACGGCTTTATGATGGTGTGTTTCGTTCCACCGTTTTTACGATGGGAAAAGCCGGGCGTAGTAGTGTAGTGGTAGGCGGCTACACACCGTTGCTGGTAAGGATGATGATGACGATGATGATGATGATGATGGGCCCTTGTCAGCGTTTATGAACCTTCGAGCGGCGGGTGGTGCCTATGCTCCGTACTGTTAATATGAGGCTTTAGGGCATTAAATTTTGATTTTGTTTTATCATCAAGTTTTGAACAAATCTGTCCGTTTGGAATAACATGCTATTGCTACTTTTGGGTAGCAAAGAACCACTTTTAATTCATCCCAAAAAAAAATATATATATATACATTTAAGTAACGGAAACATGTTTGTTGCCTTTAATGTCTTGCCTCGAGTTCTATCACTCGCTCCACGGCCTTCTAACGCTTGCAGTTAAGCCACCCAACAACGACCGCCACCTCCGTCACGTCGGCAGCTTTCGGCACCACCGATCACGGCAGGCGAGAGAATGGGGCAAAGAAGCGGGCGACGCCTCGCTTTACAACGTTTTGCAATCGCCATCGACCCTTGAAACGAATTTTCCCTTTTCCGAAGGGCAACTACACCCCGCCACCATCATCGCCGCCAGCGCGGCGCTGCTGGCAAAGCGCCTCTCCAGCGTCTACTAGCAGCAGCAGCATTAGTAGAGCAGCAGCACCACCATTGGGGCGATATGATACGATGTGCAGGGAGCGAGAGACCGGTAATAGAAACGGAATCTATCTGCTGCGAAACCTGCTCCGACCAACCGATTTGCGCTCAGTGCAGCAGCAGCAGCGTCGCCCAGCAAGCCCCAGGGGGTCCAAGGGTTATCTTGGAAAGGAGGGGGGGGGGGGGGGGAGGGAGGAAGGGTGGAAAGTTAATGAAAATTTTCTGAAACCTACTGCTCCACACCACCACCCCTAACCGCCCGCGCGCGCGCTCCGGCTCGGACGCACCGTCGTTATCCGTTATTTGTCATCGTCACCTAACCCTTGCGGATGACAGTGTGTTGCTTCCATACAGCGCAGCGCGCCTCACCACACGCACAGAGGGCCGTGGTGTGTGCGAGTGTTTGTGTGCGTCCGCGCCCGACCGGAGAACAACGAGGTGAAGGTGAAAGTTACAAAGTTGTGGACACACTGAGTGTGTGTAACTGAAGGGGTGTGATATAACGGTGCGAAGGGAGTGTTAGAGGGGAGGGGTAGTTTAAGAGAGCGAATGGGTGAAATCGTCGGCACGGGTTGGGTGGGAGGGACTATTAAAAGTGCGCACGGTACTCGAAACGCCGAAAGAGCGCGTAATTTTGAGAGCGCATTTAGAGAAGCGAGAGAGTGTAACAAATTGATGAGAATAAGAGGGATAGAGAGATAGAGAGAGCACAATTCGATCTAGCAGGAGTGCTCGAATAGGGAACGATGACAGTGTAGCGCGCACAATTGAAAACGATGTCATTGTAAAATATGAACATAGGATGTAAAATGGAGAGCAAAAGCATGGTGAAATGAGCGAATCAATAGAAGGAACAAAGAAAGAGGGCAAGAAAGAATCAACTGCCGGCGTCTAGGTTCGTTTCCTCGTTTGCTGGTTTTTAAACCAACTTCTCAGCTTCCTTTTTCTAACGTGCAACGTATTTCTCGGAACTTCCCTTGGTTGGTCCTTTTTTTCTCCAATTTCGCTTCTTTCCTCTCGCCTTCTTGATACTGTTACGGCACTGGAAAAAGGGAAATACTGCCACCCTATACACGCTTCTAAGAAAGCTCCGTGGGCTTATGATAATGAACACACACACACACAATGCTCTTCAAAGCTCAATCATATTCCTGGCCAATTTCGCCATTTGTACCAATCGGCCCCATTCCTTTGGCGCGGTTCTTTAGCCGAGGTGGACGCGCGTGATTGCTGCGGTTGGGGGTCGGTTGGGTAGACCCTGGCGCGCAGGCACACGGCATCGAAGGTGAACGCCGACAAAAAGCGTTGCAACACAGAACCTCGGTTTCGGTGGCCAACCTCGACGCCGCACGTTGCATTAGTAGCAAAAGACACAGCCAGACACAGGTGGAAGCGAGACAGAACGCACAGTGGTGAGTTGGAAAGAGCAATCGGTAGTCAGAGCGAGAGAGAGAGGGTGAGTGAGTGTAAAAAAATCTGCTCTCCTTACAAGAAAAGGAAATCAACAAGGGTGGATTGGTTTGCGCCGTGTCTGGAGGGTTGGTAGTGGTGGTAAATACTAGTAAATCGTGCTGTTGCTACTGCTGCTGTTGCTATTGCTACCCTGTTCACGCGGGTATGGTACCGTTTGTACGCGCGTCACTCACGTTCGCTTCTCTCACGCCGTGAGCGGCTGCGGAATCAGCTGAGCGAACCGAGCGCACGCACACCGCCGCGCGGCGAAGGCACTCACAACGCACACCAGCAAACCACCACTTGCCGGTGGCTTGGACTGGTTCGGCAGTGTGCGTGAGGGACACTCACACACACGCACACAGGCAAAAGATGCACACACACACACACACAGTCGCACACACGCACACTTCAGCAACAGAAACCGCAAACGCAGTGAAACCGAAACCAGCTGAGCGATTTCCTTCGACACTTCATTTTGCTTCCTTCTTGTTTGCTGCTCTTCTCGCTTCCTTCTTTGCGTGCAGGTGATTTCGCAGTGTGCGTGCGTGTGTGCGTGTGTTGTGTATCGTGAAGGGGAATTCCTGCTCTCGTCGTGGGTGACGGAATTCGCGCGCGCGCCTCTTCAACCTCTCCGCACCCTTTCCCTCTGTCGCGACGGGCATTTTCGTTTGCGTTTCTTTGCCTGCTGCATTTCGGGATCGTGTAGAAAATGGGAAAACCGTACGTAAGTGGGGTGGAAGCGGAAGGGTTAAGATGAATGGCAAAGGAAGGGCATGGCATGGTGGTGAAAAGCGGGTGGTGGAAAGGTAATTCTGTTTGATGACGCGACCGTTGGTTTTGCCTGAAGCCCCGATTAGGGAATGGGGATGCCCTTGCTGTGGCGTGCGTTGTTGTGCGTTGCTGCGCGAGCTTATGCTGTACTGTAGCGACCCAAGTCTGTTTCGTCTGTGCCCTCTCGCTCCAACCACCACGCTCTCTCGAGGTGGTAAGTTTGGGTTTTAATCACGCTTTAAAACAAGAAGCTAAAGTAATCATAGTGTTGTGCTGGCAGGCAGCTCACCGCACAAAGGGCCACAAGCGCGGCGTATTGTGCATGCGAACTGTTGGGGTTGACAAGGGGGACACAATGACAGACAGGGAGGGAGGGGGGGAGGGAGGGGTGTTCGTGTGACGGTCTTACGAAAAGTAGTCCACCTGTGTGTGTGTTGTGTTGGACCGTCAGGAGCGTTTCTCTCTATCCACCAACTGTCTCATATTGATAATGGAAACTTGCAATATTGGAATAATTTATCAGGGAGTGTATGCAACCTATGGCTACATCGTATTCAAGCTGCGTGTGTGTGCGTGTGT
>AXCO02010309.1:0-12833 GCA_000473525.2 Anopheles melas
CATTAAATAACTTCAATATCGAGTACTTCGTCAATTTTGAGCCAACAGTACATAATTTCTTCCAATTAGGGAATGTTTTGCTTAAGAAGATACTATTTTAATAGAATTTTGAAAGCGGATGTTGTGTCTCCCCCAATTTTTTAGCTGTACCTGTCAGATATTTCACCTGTCATATAGTTCATTTCGCTTTATATTTCACCTCATGTAGCCGCGCGGTAATAGTAAATGTGTAAAAACCGAGGATTCTTCTTGGCGACTTCACAACCTTCGCGGTTATGCCGGTCTTAAAAAAGATCTCGCTACTTTTGGTTACCACGAACGGACGGACGTACGTAAAAACTTAACACAGGATCGTCACAGTATCGTTGCATTTCGTTACTGTAATCATCGTTGCACAAGAATCATCTGTAACGCTGTAAACAGGAGTTATACTGATCCAACTCCTTAAAAATTCGTTTCAAACAAATTTGAGATGGAGTTGATGCGATAAGCCGTTTTTTCGTCAGATTTGATCATTGGTGGTAACTTTATAAATATATCGAAAATGGAGCCGAAACTCTTGCATACATTACAGATTTTGTTTGTAATTTGTAAGACATGCGTTTAATATGTTACGCATGTCTTACAAATTGAACACGAAGAACACATGTTATGTGAAATAGAATAATCAATTTGATGATGATACAACATCTAAAGCCAAAGAAACATTTCTGGAAAGATATACATATTTATGGAGGACCAGGAAGATGGCTGGATAAAAAAGGCATTTGTTGATGGTTATACAAGAACATTGCAAACCGTGCATAGTATCAGATTGTCTTTTTGAATCTTTTTGAATGTGATTACTACATGGGACAAATTTTGTTTACATAAAATATAATGTTATATTTTTTTGGTTAATTTAAAAATATAAATATACCAGAATAAATTAAAAAAAGAAAAACCTACAAAAATCTGATGTTGGGGCCCTTTCCATTGTAAGTAAGTAGGCTGAAATTTCAGCCTGTCAGCTGTTTGCATTGTATAGCAGTTTTCGAGCAGCTATCTAATTGAGTATAATATACAGAAGGGCTTATCCCAATACGTATGACTTTAAAAGGCTGATTTTTAACGCTTCTGCTTCTGAATGAAGATTTTAAGAGTGTTTTGAGTACTCGTCAAGAATCTAGAAAGCTGAACAAAAGTTTTCACCCATCCTGCCAAAAAGTGATATTCAAATTTGGTTTTAAAAACCATGCTATGAGACCACCTGGACTACATATACTTTGACTCTAGATTCCACCACGTGATCTCTTTAATGCACCTTGGGATAAATGTAAACAACACCGTGTTTTCGAGCATATACTCGAATCTAATTCTAGCTTTGAGGCTAGAATAATCTAGACTGAAAATTGGCTAGTTTTTTGTGTGGTTTTGTATGGAGTGTTTACATGATTTCAGCCTCCAACTGTCAAACTCCATACAAAAAACTGACTAGAATCGACTGACCCCCATTGGGGTCCATCTGTAACTTGGGGGGGGGGTTTCTTCCAACGTTACATTTTGTTACACTAGGAGGGGGGGGGGGTCGAAAATTTAAATTTTTTCGTTACGTAATTGATGGATGACGCCTAATGTTCTTAATAAAACAGCAAAGGATGAAAATCCTTATAATCATCCATATTCTTTCACACATGAAGAGTGTTTGTGTCGAGCATAAACATGGCTGCCATTTTCGAGGTCGGGGGCAACAACGTACATATTATGTACTTGTTGCCAAGGAATCTTAGCGATCCAAACGATCCAATAATAAGCGAAGTAATCAAATTAAGGGTTAATAAACACCATTTTTGGTTACTTTTGCCTAAGATACCGACGCACTGTCAGCCAGTGAAGCTGGTATACGGTGTACGGAGTTCGAGAGTGCGAAAGGAAACAGTTGGGTTTACTATAATGTTTATCCGCTAGGGATCCTACTTTTGGTTATGGGCATAAATAAATAAATAAATAAATAAATAAATAAATAAATAGAGAACGAAACAGAATGATTCAAACAAGCGGAATGAAAATATGTTGCTGTCTAAATGATGTACAAAATGGTTTCTACGATACTAACAAAAATTCCAAGACAACCTTTAACAAGACGACAATCTGGATTCTACCGAATGTTCCCAAATAGCGATGTGGAATGAAAAATATAAACTTTGATTTGCTCCTTTTTCTATTTGTCCAGGATTGCCGGTAATAAAATTGACTGGTTAGAAAATTCCTTTTCTTGTTAGACGATGGAAGCTTTAGCCATGGACTACAATTGCTTTGTGATTCCACTTTCCCAGTACGGCCGGCCCACGTATTTTCAAACTCAAGAATACTTGTCCCCTTGAAATGAATAGGCTCTGAAGACTACGGTAGAGTACAGTGGTCCACTGAAGAGCATCATAGTCAAAACGAGAGCTGTGCCTGGGCAAGCCTACACAAACCGAACCAGGCTCGGGTAGTTACGAGAAGTGGAATTGCATTCTCGGAAACCAATTCTCCATCTTTCTCACGAAATTGTCTATCTATCGGTTCTCGTATAGCTTAGAAGAGACGCCGAACGATAAAAGCACATTAGTTTCCATGATTTTTTCCCTCCGTCATTGAATTAAGTGATAACATCGTTACTGTGTTATTACTGGCTTATCTCTAAATTTGCCATCGAAACTAAAACCGAGTTCGTCCTATCCATTCTGGTTTGGCGTTGTGAAGATATTGTTCTTAAGCCATAGTGGCGTAACCAGAATTTTGCTGATGTAACGAAACAGAACAGTGTCATGACGGAGCAGGATAAGTCGCCCATCCATCTATCCATTCATCCATCGTCAAAATATTGAAAGTCTACTGATAGACGAAAACAGTATAATCGACTGAGCAACGGAAATGGAGGCAAAAGATGGCAAACCATCAAACGTAGCCGTTCAGCTACAACAAAAGTACCCTCTCTCCCTAGTAGAGGTGAATATTCCGTGCAAAAAGCGTAAAAAGAACACAGGAATAACGTTCAGTCGTACTACACGGTTTCTGACCACTGCAGATGGGCTATGGACGCTTCACTTACCTTGATTCAATTTGAGCTTGGAACGTCGGCGTACGTTCGTTCGTTCGTTCTGCTTCTTACAGTCGTATTTCTCCACGAATTTCCTGTTTTTTTGCTAACGTGATCAAAAGATAACGTCCTCAGGTGTACACAAGTTGCAGGACCGCATTTGGCCCATGTGCAACGATGATGAATTGCATCTATCTTCTTGTTCCCTTTGCGCCGTCACACCAGCGCGTGCTCTCGTGGAACCTTTTTTATGCAACCGGTGCACTAGACTGGTCACTGGCGATGGGCAAACCCTTCAGTAACAGAACCCTTTTTTCATCGTTTCAACTTGCAATTTCGCTCGCTGCTATGTTTCACTGTCGTCACACTGCAGCTTTTAGATCCCACGGTACACCAACATAGCTCCGCTCACAGTGGATCACATTGCTTCCCCGATGGGCGCTTTTTTTTCGCATCTGCTTGTCTCGTTTGCACACACAACGATAGAATCACTCACAGGCCCTAAACCTTCGCACACATATGATCACATTCACAAACACCTACGTGCGCACACACACACATACACGCAATTACAACACTGTGCAGGCACCAGTGGTAAATAGACATACTAATGCATTCCTGATCGATCCTCCAACTCCGATTACGCCACTTTACTTCATGCGCACCCTTTTCAGCAGCAGCTGCTGCTGCTGCTGCTGCTTCTACAGCCGCCGCAGCCACTGAACAACATGATGATACACCACTTCAACCCAGTGGCGGATGGATGTGTTTTGGGAGCTTTTGGTGTAGAGCCATAGGCAACACCAACATCAGAGCACATGCAGCAGTACCGAACACACTCACTCACGCACTCACACACAAATACACCTCTCACAACACTCAGTATTTCCTGTCTGCACCGGAACGGGGAAAATAAGCATCCACCTGAGTGGAGCTGTAAATCGACGCCATAGGCAGCACACCCCGTTAATTCGTTGCTGAAGTGTGAGTTTGTTTGACGATATGACTTACAGCAATGTTGTGTTTGTACGGAGCGGGTGTGTCTATTTTGCTTTTCTTCGGTTTCGATTCAAATCGTTCACTCCTTGCAGACAGATTTGTGGAGAATTTTATGCGCTTCCTATGTTTGCGGGTCGTTTGTTTCCATCCCCGTTTCTATGGCAGCACTTTACGACCATTCCAACCGCTCTTAGACACGGTACTCTGAAATAACATCTTCATACATGTGGTGCAGTTGACTGGCTTGACACATTGCCCACCTTCACCAAACAATCCACGGGTACGAGGCGTTGACTTGTTACACTGTTGCCAGCTAGATAGTGTCTCGTTGGGTTATCACTATTTGTTGTAGTTTTTTTTACGATTCCTCCTGCCCATTGGCGCAGGAAGGAAGGAGTTCCTATGTAGAGGATGATTTTCGCAACTCATAACATTGTCCATAGCCTATTCCAGTTTATTCCTACGCCTACGCAACATTTTTGACATTTGTCCTTGCTGTAGCCAAAATCGATGTTTCCTGATACTGATGCACGATGTGAACAAAACTTGTCTCGTCATTGCACGGGACTATCGCTTGTACCGAAATCTTGCAATGTAAGAAAGATAAGTGAAACAAAAAGCTTAGTATGTGGATCCTTCCCAACCCAACGGTAATGTGTCAAGGGTTGATGTAAAATAAAAAAAAAAAACAAAAACAAAATATAAAGAACATTTTACCCAACCAACCACAAACCTGGACGATCACTGGCTTGCCACTAGGATCAGCTCTATTTCCATTTACATACATACACACATACATTGACATAGATAGTACAGATTTTGTTATTTTCGAATTTCTCTTCCCAGTTCTGAGCGTGTTGTAAACGCTACAAAAACCGCTCGATATGGAGCATAGTGTCTGGGGTGCCTATTGCATACACCCACCATAAGCTAGTAGAGGTATACGGTATCACGTTAGCAAGCCACTACACATGAATGGGTTCGCAGATATCTATCAATAATTAACGTTTGATTCCGGGCGCTAACCCATTCGGACTTCCGTCCATTTTGATTTTCCTCCCTGTTTACCCCTTGACATGGGCCGTTTCGTTCTTAGTGTTTCACCACTCACACGCCCTCGACCAATATGTGTTTGCTTTTACAACGAATTGAGTTTTTTTATATGCCCACACAGACCAGCCGTAGATTTCTTGCTCCTTCACTTAGTCACGATATGTCTAATGGTTCACTTGCGCCGGGTAGGCAATTTGGTTTTTGCTCCCTGAAAAACTCATCGGTGCTTACGTGTGAAGTTTGTAAGGATCGTAAATACGAACTGTCAAAAGTAATACAAATTGATATTTAGCAAAGGCTTTTTACATCTCTCGCTGCGGTGTAGGGTTAGTTATGGTGTGGTGTGAAGCTTTTCTGGGAAATCGCTTTCTTGGAAGTATCGGCCTGCGTTTGCTGGCTGTTTGTTTTTTTTTTCGTGGAGTTTCACGATTGATTTACAACTTCACCCATCGAAGGCCACCATCGCTACCATCAACGGTTACCTAGTCGCCGCGTTTAACTGTCTTTCCCATTCTCGTTTCCATCCACCTTGGTTTCTCTTGCTCTGTTTCGCTCTTTTATGTCACTTAATAACCGTAAGCTTTCTTCCTTTGCTTACAAGAGGTTACATAAAACGCTACATGTGAACCACCAGTCAAGTGCGTGAGCTCTGCAATTTCGGTTGGCCTCTGCATTCGCGACCGGAGGGCACGATTCCCGTTGACCCGGTTACCCTTAGCCGCACATTACTTGACTGCCAAGGATTCCATGCGTGCTGTCTACCTCGACCGCGTACTTCATTCCAGTTTACCGCCCAACTACCAGCGCAATGTTTGGGCCTGTAACGAAAAGGCCAAGTTTTTTCTAACTTCTAACCATCCACACGTAAGCCACACGAATGTCACACGAACGCTATGTTTCCATAGTATATCGGCCGATGACGATGCTCACAGTGGTACGTAGATTTCGATCAAGTGAATGGTCTACTTTTTACGGTCGTTTCGCTTTCGTATGCCCTCCTGCTGTATGCTTACATTGTAACGGATGCTGGCTATGTCACACATTGCACAAGAAAGTGATGTGTAGATAAGAATGACGATGGTGATGAAAATAACATCCTTTCTGAAAATTGTTTATGTCGCAAGCGAGCATAGCCCTGGATGGAAGCACCATCGTTGTTTAATGGAAAAAGTTGTAAATCGTAATGAATAATTTTTCGGTGGAAAAGAGCATCAAAACTTTCTTTCTCTCCTCCAGTCGAAGGAATTATCTTTTCTTAAGTAAAATGAACTTTTGTTAAGGCACAGGTTAGTGGTGTTAATGGAAGATGTCCCAGTTACCTTGACTCTTCTATTCTATTTTTCAGTCATTGCTTCTTCGACTGTTTAACCTTTTTTACTGTTCTTGATGTTCAATCATTTTACATATCCACACTTAATTCAACTTTTGCCTTCGTATTATACGGTAATTCAAAGAACAGCCATTAAATTATATGTTCCACATGAGGAAAGTTTAGCTTTATATGAGATATTCGCTAAAGTGGAACGCTAAATCCTCACTAACTATAAGCTATGGTTCATTCATTCCGGTACGAGTGCAAAAATCTTTAGTAACTACTAAGACCAGATTTATCAAATACCAAGGAATAATGTACAGTGCTAGCAACAGCAACGTATGAGTGAGAGTTCCTGTGCAAGGGTTTAAGGGACTGAATGCCACGCCGTCTGAGATGTTATTCCTCAGACCTGAAGGACCCTTCATATTATCCACGAGGATCACAAGTGGACCTTCCAGCAATGGTAACGACACGCTAACAGTGCTAGTGCAGCCAGTGTGGTATTAGTAGTAGTAAGTGTAAAGCTTACTGTAACGGTGTTGCTTGTCATTTGAATAGTACGGCTGTACCAGCAGAGCAGTATCAGGTCGGCATGTGCATGTGGCACGAACAAAAGTTGATCTGATCTTATGCAGTACATAATTTTACCGTTCGTTTACAGAGAACATCGGATGATGACGATGATGATGCTGGTTCTCTCACCTTCAATCATTACATACGTACATACGTAGGCACCGTTTAGCAACGTTTAACACCATTAAAAGGCGTTCGCATTAACAGGTAGTGTGTCCTTGCCGAACGGGCGGATACTACGATGGCTCGTAACAATCTTCATAGCGAGGGTAGCGTAACATTTGCGCTGAGTAATAATTTTGGAAATTCATACACCAATACGCTGCCAGCTCACTGCCTGCTCGGACAGTGACACACATTTAATGACGTTGCCTGGTTCCCATAAACAAGTAAAAGGGTGGAGTACGGAAAACGCTTCCGATCCGGTGAGCACTCCCGTACTGCTGAATGTTCCGCAAGCAGGCACAGAAAGGAAAGTATGTCACGGTTGTGTGTTGCCTCCAAATCCTCCGAAAAGTAAGTAAAAACACTTTTTGTTCATTCCTACACGCACAAGCACACGCACGTGCACAAAGTAATGGCAGTTTTTAATCCCAAATCGTAGCTACTAACACATTCACAATTGCACACCTCTTGGACGGTACACGGGATCCCGTGAAATGGTTCGATATCGACGGATAAAAAATGCCCACTGTCACTTCAGCTTGGCAAGGACCTAATGGCGAATCTAGAATGCTGGCGTGCGGCATTATGCCACTGATCTGCCTCTCGTTTGAAATGCTCCTCTCAATCATTTTTCTCTTACTCTCTCTCTTTCTATATTTCTGTGGGTGTATGTGTGTCTCTCTCTCCTAGATTATCTGCCACTCGTCGCGCTACACGCAACCGGGTGGGTTCCAGCTGTCGAAGCAACCTTTCGCTCACAGGACAACGGCACAGTTGTCCCGCTACTAAGATGACGCCAAACGCGGAACAAACACTTTTAGGTACTGTCGCTCAGAGCCTTCGCATCGAGCTTGAACGTAACATTTTCTCGTGCATCATCTTTGTCGAGAAAAACATAGGGAGAGAGAGAGAAAGAGATAGATAGAGAGATAGAGATAGAGAGAGATAGAGAGAGAGAGAGATAGAGAGAGATATAGAGAGAGAGAGAGAGAGAGATGTTTTTTTCCTGAATATCGAATAAATAAGCAACAGTGGCCGCCCGTATTTGTGTGACCCTCGGAAAAGTCGGGAGAGCTGCAGGAAAATTCGGAAAAGCTATACCAGTAACACCTACACGTACCAGGGATGACCGATGCTTGCGAATGGCATCGAGAGAACGGACTTTTCGTTAATGGAATGGTGGCTTTACCCACCCGGTTCACCTCCTTTCTCGACACGAGCTGCATCTGCCATGCGCGGCAGCAGTGGGTTCGTCAAACGAATTGATGCGTTTGGCGAGAGACCTAAGAAAGTGTGAGCAAAAGAGCGAGTTCAAAATTGTTGCCTCACCTTGTGCGAGACTTGCTGTGCTGTGGGAATACCGTGTGTAGCATCCTCTACCATAATGCTGCTGTGTCGTGTGGCAGTATACTAATAGACTCACGGCCCAACGTGTCCAATGTCGTCGGTTCTGCTTACAGCATGAAAGGACGTGCTATGCCATACGAAAGAAAAAAAAAAGATTATTGGAGGGTTTTTCCTGTTCTTTCTCATCACACGTTTTTGGGGCCGCAGATAACTTTTGAATTATGACGGTTCAATTCAACGGGCCGGTGTGATGAAAGGTTTCAGTTCCGTTTAACGTTACGATGCCGAAAGCTAACCGGCAAGCGGTTCAGGGCTTTTGGGCAAATTTGGTTGCTGTTGTTGGGCCATCCACGGGGTACTATCCCAGAGACTGCGAGCTATCGATCGTCGACTGTCTCGATACTACGGTTGTTATTAAATACCAGAACTGCTGTCCTTTGCAGATCTTTTTTTCTCGCTCTCTCCGTAAACAACGCAACATTTTCCAACTTTTTAAAGCTTAAAAAAACTTGCAGCCTGCAGCAATACGTTCTAAATCTTTACCGTTCCTATGGGCCTCATTATCACCGGATGGCTGGACTATTTGTTGCGTATGGGCTCGCAGAGGGAGTGAGGGGAGAGAAAGGGCCATAAACCCACCCTATAACGTGCGTGGCAAACGGCCATGATGAATCCACGCTGTACGTGTATAGGGAGCGTACGACAAACTCGCTGGTAATACATGAAGGCATCTCTGGGAGTTACACTCAACCATCAAGCAAATGCTAAGTTATGACGGGCATGCGGTATGGTGGTTTCATTAGCACTATCAGCCGAAGCGACAGGCAACCGAGCATTCAGGCGTGCACGATCGCGAAAGAAGGTAGCGCCAAATCATCTTTAGCAACAACATCTCCCATAGCAACCGATAGAAATGTAGCAAAAACTCTAGAGACCAGGGAGCACATTGATATGCAGAACGGATTGGATACGTACGTCGTTGAAAACGGCTCACAACATCGGACACTTCCGGACAGGAAAGTTGTGCGAGAAACGACTAAAACCAGTCGCGCTGTTTGGGATGTGTGTTTGGGTGTGTGTGTGTGTGTGTGTGTGTATGTGAATGTGGGTTGGTACGGATCGTACCACAACGGCAGCATTTGCATATAATGACTTTTTGAACTGGAATTCTTCAATAAAGAAGGAGATATAAAATGGCCAGAGTGATACGATTCATTGGTAGCAAATTGGTGGGTTGTGCAAGGTAGGAATATTACGAGCATCCCAGGGAGCATGCATTGTGGGTTTGTATGCCAAACAAATGCAAAAATGATCCAAATGTGACAATCAGCGTACCGCTGCACGATTCAGATGGCAGAGCTGAGATTTGTATAAAGCTCTCAACCTATCGCACCAACTAGCACCACGTATCGTTAAGGTGACAATGCTTATGATTGTGATGAAATTGTGTAGCTTTCTTTTTCACATCTTTTTGATTCGATAAAAGAAAAACTGTGGACCATGGAACAGAACAGAGACAGAAGCACCACTGTGATGAAAGTAATTAAAATAGTATCGTCCAAAACCAACTATCAATTTCTGCATCACGAGTACAACACGTCATCGCTGAGTAACAGATCCACCAAATAATAGAGTCGGGCAAGCACTACCAAAGCGTCGCAAACATCTGCTATTGGTTTAATTGGGTGATGTTCGCTTGAGTGCTGCCATGTGTTTTGGATCTACTCAAGTGTATATTTGTGTGCAGCCTGGCACAAATACACACCGACTCACCAATAGCACACGCACAACACTCATTAGCTTCCAGGTTCTCTCGGAGTTACTAGCTAGGTAAATCGTCAGAAATCACAAACAAAGACAAAGTATCCGATCTTTGCCCGTACACCCTGGCGTCCGGTTACGGTGGACCTAACCGCCAAACACATTCACATCGAACGTGATGGCGTTAGACAAATGCAATACACAGTAGACCCCACACTGCCCAAATTGCCGAATCATTACGCCTGCTGCGTTAGAAAACTGACGGACAGAGTAAGACAGTAAAACTTTAATTCATTAACCCTTAATTAGGTAATTAATTAGCGCACGCGATTCATCTTCTTCGCATGAATACATTCCAAGCACCGGTACCTTGGCACGATATTCTGATGCTCTGGCATGGGTGTCCAATGCTGGCAGCAGCGATGCCAAACGATTCCGCCTGGCCTCCTGGTTTACGAGCGCAATGTACGTGTCCGAATTTCCGAGATTCGGTCGTCGCTTCCCAGGTTCGGTTTGCCGGATTTACAGAACCTTGCATTCATCCTTCAATCCATTCGAACCTCATTTAGCATGATACACCGCCAGTCCAGGCCCATCTCCACCCCACCAATTTCGTCCAAGGATTAGCGCACCAGTGCACGGATACAGCAAACAGGAAGCTTGATCTCATTAGAATATCAAAGCGTTTCTGCAAGCAGCCTCGTAGATTGAGACCGGTTGCCGTGAGGTGGAAGATAAGTTTCAATTTAGATTTAAACGGTAATGAGTTGCATGAGGGCAAGGCGAACGAAAAGTGAGGCTGTTTGATCGTGCGCTTACAGCACCTAGAAAACTTTGTTCCTTGCTTTGGCTTGCTGTCCGTTTTTTTCTCACGGACCATTATCAAAATCCCGTTTTACGCAAAGCAGGACTTAAGCAGTACATGTCTCTCAGAAAAGGATGGCCTTGATTTGATAGCAAAATTGATTGAAAACCTTTACTTCACGCGCGCTGTTTTTAACGGGTGACAAAACGCTTTACTGACGTCGGTATTTAAGCCCATCGAAGTACCAATCATTTGATAAGTGCGATTTGAAAAAGTGCTGTTGTTTGGCAAATAATAATACTTTTATTACACCCCTAATTGAAATTGTACAGCATCTCACGATGCTGACGGTGCTACATTTTGAACGACAAAAAGCACAGCTTACGGAAAGTCAAAGTCACGTTATTAAGGAAGATGCTCCAGCTCATGATAGGACGTAGTGAAATTATAATGAACAAAACTCACAACAGCGTGCTGAATATTCCGATGATAAATTATAAGCATAATGCTGAAATACTAACAGGACAAGTAAGACAGAACGAAAGTACGTAAGAAATGCCGGCAGTTAGGACGAACAATTTAACATAAACATTACCGTTTAAAATGTCATCTACTCAGCGATGCGTTATGCTCTGTCGTGTATCAATATTATCTAAGAAAACTCTCCCGGGAATGAACAGTGTAGTAGACGAATGCTTGAGAAGAATTATACACGATTTTCCGCCGCCATTCGTCTTGCATTGATCGCTTTACTTTACTGTTTGTCATTGCAAATTATTTACAGACTCTCAAATGCCGCATGGGAATATCGCAACATGCCACCGGTGCTTGAAATGGGAGTTAAATAAATGATTTTTATTCTCTTTTGAGAAAATCAACATATTTCGATTGCCGGCCACAACATTCGGTAGGCACAGGAATGCAAGAAAAATGAAAGAGATTTACGAATATCGATGTAACCAGAAGAATCAAACCATTACAATGATTATCGCTTTATAGTAATGGGACGGTCTTGCTAATTCTTAACGCAATGCCACTTCTCCAAGCATTGCTTTCAATATCGAATCAGCGTTTTTAGTATTAAGTTGATTGTTTACATTTTGAAAAAGCTGGCCTTTTTGAACATACACACTTATTTATCCGATCCACCGGTTTAAAGTTTTGACGTCGAACAGAAGTGCCCGAAAACGATCACGGGACTGTAGTTTCTGTTTTTGTCAATCTTGTTTCCCGGCCACATTTGTTTATTTCAACGCCTTGGACCTGTTTTGTTCTATGAAAAGCACAATCGATGCTTTCTCTCAGCTTAAATTATGTACGACCAGTTACAAGATCCGTATCAGTTTGGAATCAGATCCAAGATGAAGCGAGACCTGGACCGGGAAACAGTTTTGTTTTATCATTTTTCAGAATTCAGTATTCAGTTTGGTATAAGTTTCACCAAGATTGAATGTATAAAAAAAATCAAGCTTCAAAAAAAGTATTTTAATTTTAGGCGAGTTCATGTAATTGCGCCATACAATAAACCAATAACACTTTTGGGGGTCACTTTGGAGGTTATGCGAAAGCGGACTGATAGCACGTGTGGAATTCGGATTGATGGAAACGACTTGTTCGATTGGAGTTCAGATTATAAGAGAGAGCATTTTTATTCCGGTTGTCCTAACGAGCTACATAAGGACGGTTCCTTATGCGCTCCGTTTATACCCACGAGTTGGACTGTTCGTGCTACTGTCGAGCAGTTTCCTAAC
>AXCO02010310.1:0-11355 GCA_000473525.2 Anopheles melas
TGTGTGTGTGTGTGTGCCCCCTGCCTGCATGCAGTCGGTGTGTGTGCTCCACGTTTATTCGCGGCTCGATGCGCGGCCTGCTTTGTGATAACAACACCGCGAGCAAACAGACGACGAGATACACTGTTTCTGCTGATACCCTCTCACGTAGTAGTAGCAGGCGCCGAATGCACTCACAAGGTGAACCATACTTGCTTCACGCATTTTATTGCACCGTTCATAACAACAAATCACTGTGCGGTGCCCGTTGAGGTATTTTGAAAACACTGCTGTGATTTCTTGCTGCACCAGCAATGGCTAGTGGCCACGGCAATAGTGGTAGTAGTAGCAGTAGTAGTAGTGATGGTAGTGAAAATATCAGTCAAAACAGATATGATGGCGGCCGTACGTTTTGGTACGTTAACGACGGGGATGTTCGGATTTTCCTTCCTTTGTGCCGGGGCCTATTTGACACTCGCGACAGCGGCCACGGGGATGTGGTCAGGCGTGATTCGTTTTTCGCCGGTGATATTTCTTGCCCGCCCGCGATGGGGAAAGGAAACGGAATGGACCGTGGCCAACAAAGTGGCCTGACGCAAGCAGGGAAGGGAAGGGAGCAGGATTGGCGGACCGACCAGTCACAAGGAAAGGGCACAATGGAAGATGAACCGAAACGAAACGAACGAAATAAAATATCACACACCGATCGAGCGCGATGAAAAAAATAACACCACACACTCACAACTCCCACATACACACACACAACTGCACTATTACGGCAAGGGGGCGAACGAGTGCGCGTTCGTCGGGCGTATTTGCTCCTCCATCATCATCGTCGTCTGCGTTTCCTTATTTTGCTCCTGGCACCGCCACCGTCGGCTGACATACTCAATCGTCAGGCGCACAGGAAATACGGTCTCGCTGCCGCCGCAACCATATTTCCCGACCGACCGGATGACCGGACGAAGCGCCACCACTCACACACACACACCGTCGTCACGAGGTGTTGCTGCTGTCGTTTCTGAGGAGGGGGTTTTTCGCAAGCAGCACTATATTACTCTTCAACACCTTGAGAAATCGAGATGATGATGGCAATGGCAATGATGATGATGATGATGATGATGATGATGTTGTTGTTGATGATGGTGATGGTGATGATGACGATGGTAGGTTCAAGTAGATAGGACGACGGTGAAGCTGCTGCTGCTGGCGCTGCTGCTGCTGGCGCTGCTGCTGCTGGCGCTGCTGCTGCTGTCGATGAGGATGAGCAGTAGGTGGAGGAGCATGACAGCGAAGAAAAGTGCGATGACGAAGAGTGTGAAGCAGCGTACCGATACTTTGAAGACGGCGCAAATGGATGGTGTTGCTGTTGACTTGGTGGCGCGGCCCAACCACACGCTTTTAATGCATCACTTCACACACTTGGTTGCTGCACGCACGCGACAACTCGACCGATGGATGCACACGGGGAAAATAATCTCATCCAGAACGCACAACTAAATTTGCTGCCCTCTTCTGCTGGGTGCTTCTGCTTGGCTGCGAAAGCGAATGGAGGGATTGGCGGGTTGGGTCAGGCAGCGCAGTTTTGACAGCCCTAACGTCGCGACGTTAGTCGGCCAAGGTGTTGCAAGATGCAAGGTGCGATGTAACGTTTCGACAGAATTCTACTGCTTTTATGGATTTTGACGGCATTTTTTTTTATTGTTTGATGTTAAAAATACGCATTTTATAATACCAAAATCAAGCTTTTTGAACTGCGATTCAAAAATTGCTACGAAATATGAAAATAACCTAAATTGCATGTTGTGTGTATAGAAACCTTGTGTAACACCAAAAAACAACGGGGAAAAGAGCAGATTTATATTTTGGCGCAGCAGCACTGCTATTGTTTGTCTGATCAAGAAATTTCGTTTTATTTTCACTATCTCTCCAAAACAGTCGTGCATTCCAAATTGTGCGCGAAAGCGGTTGTTGCAAATTCGAGTGCGTTATTTGTGCGAAGCGTTACAACGCGCTGCTGTCATTGCCGTCCTGTCAACCCCGACCGACCAGAACGGACTGGTGCTTGGAAGAAAAAACAGCGAAAAATATTCGTGTCCGCGCAACAAAAAGGAAAACTGAAAACATTATCCAACGCGACGAAAAAGGGTGTACGCTTTCCATTGCCGTAACCGTAGTGCGCGCTGGTGCTAAGATCTATGTTTGCAGCATATTGCACCCGCCCCCCGTACCAGTGCAATTATAAATAGTTTTCAGCGAGCGAACTGCTGCTGCTGCCGCTGCATCTGTCCAGGAGGAGGGGCCCATCGGAATCTTTGTCACACGGACGCGCTTACAAAATGGCCCGCTCGATAAGTCCCGGAGGCTACTCGAACTACGACGACGATGCGATGTTTCAGAACGCCGCCTTTACGCACGACATCAGCGAACAGATGCGAGTGCCGAAGCGCATCCGAGCGACCGGGGACTACTACGATGATCAGGACCTGCTACCGAACGGTAATGGCGAGATAAACTCGTGGAACTACCACAACAAGATCGATATGACCGTACCGGACCGTATCGTAGTGCTTGGTCAGGATCAGCATTTGGGTAAGTACGGGTTTCCCGGTTGTGTCTATCCCGGTGTTGCCCGGCCTAATCAGCTAACACAACGAACACACCCACACACACCGGAGGTATATTCTTCGCTGTTGCATCCATGCGTTAAAGGCATTCTCCCCGCTTCACCGTGTCCAACTACTAACATACATCCTGCTTCGCATACGTTTTTCCTTTTCTCCTCGTGTACACACGCACCACCACCAACAACAAATGGTAATCTAATCGCGCCAGTTCTTACATCAGGCACCAAATCGGCCCCACGGGAAATAATGCTGGAGAACTCCATCCTGCCGAAGGATCCGGGGTTTGTGCGCGTTTCGACGCCGCCCCGCGTCATCACACTTTCGGAGCATCACTTTCCGTCGGCTTCGGACGAACCGGAAGAGAACGCCAAAGACAACCACCAGGAGGATAACTATGGGCCGGCTTCGCTCGAATCGATCGAAGATCCGAACAGCAGCAATGCTTACTTCTCCCGGCCATCGCTAGCGCACGGCCGGGAACCGTCTAAACGGTCCGCATTTTCAAAGTACAACAATGAGCTCACTTTGACCAGAAGGTAAGGGTGCAGTGTCCGCGGCTGCGGTGCCAATGTAGCATGTTTAACCAAGTTCTGTCCATCCGTTTTCAGCATGCGCGAAGAAACTCCAACCTTCGGTGGTAGTGTCGAAAACTTGACACCCTCAGAGGAGCTCACGCATCTAAGGCGCCAGGTGGCTAAAATAAATCGACGCCTACTGGCGGTCGAGATTGATTCGGTACAAAGACAGCAGCGCGAGAAAATTATCTACTGCGTAGGGATGGCTTACTTCCTGTTCAAAACCTTTATGTGGCTCAGCCGGAAGTAAGTCGAGCGGATCAACCCGCGACCCAATTTTCTCTGGTGGCCATGCATAGCTGTGGCCATCGGTAAAGCGTACGATAAAGGGGAGTGAGGGGGAATGTAATGTACTAACTCCAACATAATGGATGGAGCCCGACAAATGGCACACAAGCAAGCACCATACCATAACCATTCATCAGAAACCCTTTGTTGGAGGACATCAACACGGAAGGTGCAAGGACGAGTCAGAGAAGGCCGTGAGCTCTTTGTTCTGCAGCAATGGTGCAAGTGCGATAGTGGAAAGCATGTTGTTTATTTGGTTTGTGTACATGAATACATGGGGACGGGCGGGGGTGTGTTAAAATATTGGCGTTTTCAAAAGGGAATTGGTAAACTGATAGTGAGGGGCGTGATTTAACAACAACAACAAAAAAAACGATTGTTCTGTACGATTTAGTAGAAGAAGCTAAAGTATTTCCACAAAAATTGAGTGCTAGTTGATTAGATTTCCCGTTTCTTTTACGTTCTGTGAGAGTAGCAGACACAAAAAGGGTAGTATTTTTACACATTTTTTTATATTCCTCTTTTGCTTTGCACTGACCCTCGAGAACGATAAAGAATGGTTCTGTATCGATGATATTTGCGTTCATTTTAAGTTATTCCACGAAGCTTAAACACACGAACGATAGGATTAATAAAACTCATGATGTAGCATGCAAAGTTGCAGAAAATATATAAATATCGTTACGAATAAAAAAAAGGTTGCAAATCGTTGTCCCTTATCTCGAACGAAACATCTGCTTCGAAAATAGATAGCAGGATAGAGGATCAACGATAAGGGCTCAGGAGTGTCGTGTTCGGTGGCTAAAGTTGGTGCTCTGGTCCAACCGAAGCGAGTGTATCTAGTTGTGTCTAAAAAAGGAACATGCTAGTTCAATGAACCCCCCCACTGGACTACGAGTTGATGGCAATGAAACGGGGGGGCCTCATCCGGATATGGAACTCACTCTTCCAATTCACAGCTTCCTGTAAATTTTACGCAAAAAACTGATTAAATATACGTTTTAATGAATATATTCATTTGCTGGTTAGTTAAATGAAGCGTTTTAAAGCCAATTGCACCCCCGGGTACGGTAATAGCAACACATTCGAACGTAACGGCTGGATGACATTTTCGAACCTCGCGACCATTCGCGACCGCGCTGCTTTCAATTTCAAACCGCCTTCGCTAAGCTGTCACTGAAATGACATCCGTCAAGCATGAAGTTGTTTGGTCATTGTCATTCGCAGCATTTTCCTCCATTGTAAGCAATTTTGTGAAAGTCATCAACAGCGCTCTCTCGGCGTATCATTTTGTGTGTTAATTCCTAAACTAGTGGTAGCGCGCGAGCAGATAATAGTGAATCAAGTAAAAGTCCCGTCCCGAGCAGCCCGCACAGCAAACGGAAAAAATGGTGAACATCACCTCGGCCGCCGGCATCATCTGCCTGCTGGATGAACCGGTCACGGAGCTAAAGGTATTTGCGCTGAACAAGCTGAACATGATTGTGGGCGAGTTTTGGCCGGAAATCTCGGAAGCGGCCGAAAAGATCGAAATGCTGCACGAGGACAAAAGCTTCTCCCATCACGAGCTGGCGGCACTGGTGGCGTCCAAGGTGTACTACCATCTCGGTTCGTTCGAGGACTCGCTCACGTACGCCCTGGGCGCGGGCGACCTGTTCGACGTGAATGCACGCAACGAGTACGTGGACACGATCATTGCCAAGTGCATCGATCACTACACCCAGCTGCGGGTGGCCCTGGTGGAGGCGGAGGAGAACAACCTGGTCGCGAAACCGATCGACGCGCGGCTGGAGGCGATCGTAAACCGGATGATTCAGCGCTGCCTCGAGGATGGGCAGTACAAGCAGGCGCTCGGAATTGCGCTGGAGACGCGCCGCATGGACATTGTCGAGGCGTCCATCATGAAGGCGGACGACGTGCCCGGTATGTTGGCGTACGCGTTCCAGGTGACGATGGGCTTCATCCAGAACCGCGCCTTCCGCAACACGGTCCTGCGGTGCTTGGTCGAGCTGTACCGCAATGCGGGCGTGCCGGACTACGTCAACATGTGCCAGTGTTTGATCTTCCTCGAGGATCCGCTGGCCGTCGCCGAGGTGCTCGATGGACTCACCAAGGAGAGCGAATCGTCCGTGCTGATGGCGTACCAGATCGCTTTCGATCTGTACGAATCCGCCACCCAGCAGTACCTGGGCCAGGTGCTGCAAGCGCTGAAAGCGACCGCACCGATCCCGTCGGCCCTGATTTCGAACTTCAAACCGCAAGGCACTACAGCGACCGACGCCACTGCCACCACTGCCACCGAGGCCACCGAACCGAAGGCGGAACGTACGCTGGAAAGCTTGAACGAGGCGGAAAAAACACACCAGAAAAACATCGAAAAGCTGGCCAGCATTCTGTCGGGCGAGGTGACGATCGAGCTGCAGCTCCAGTTCCTCATCCGCAGCAACCATGCCGATCTGCAGATCCTGCGCGCGACGAAGGAATCGGTCCGGCTGTCGATCTGCCACACGGCCACCGTCATCGCGAACACGTTCATGCACAGCGGCACCACGAGCGATCAGTTTTTGCGCGACAATCTCGAATGGTTGGCGAGGGCAACGAACTGGGCCAAGCTCACGGCGACCGCCTCGCTCGGTGTCATTCACCGGGGACACGAGACGGACTCGCTCGCGCTGATGCAAAGCTATCTGCCGAAGGAGAGCGGCCCAAGCTCGGGCTACTCGGAGGGCGGCGGTCTGTACGCGCTCGGTTTGATCCACGCGAACCATGGCGCCAACATTATCGACTATCTGCTGCAGCAGCTGAAGGACGCACAGAACGAGAACGTCCGTCACGGCGGCTGTCTGGGGCTTGGGCTGGCCGCGATGGGCACCCACCGGCAGGATGTGTACGAGCAGCTCAAGTTCAACCTGTACCAGGACGATGCGGTGACGGGTGAGGCGGCCGGCATTGCGATGGGCATGCTGATGCTCGGCTCGAAGCATGCGCAAGCGATCGAGGATATGGTTTCGTACGCGCAGGAAACGCAGCACGAAAAGATTCTGCGCGGTTTGGCGGTGGGCATTTCGCTCACGATGTACGCCCGGCTGGAGGAAGCGGACGCACTGGTGGCGTCCCTGTCGAACGACAAGGATCCGGTGCTGCGCCGCAGCGGCATGTACACGATCGCGATGGCGTACTGCGGAACGGGCAATAACCAGGCCATCCGCAAGCTGCTTCACGTGGCGGTCAGCGATGTGAACGACGATGTGCGCCGGGCCGCCGTCACGGCCATCGGGTTCATTCTGTTCCGCTCGCCGGAACAGTGCCCGTCGGTCGTTTCGCTGCTGGCGGAATCGTACAACCCGCACGTGCGCTATGGCGCTGCCATGGCGCTGGGTATTGCCTGCGCCGGCACGGGCTCGCGTGAAGCGATCGCGCTGCTCGAACCGATGGCCAAGTTCGATCCGGTAAACTTTGTGCGCCAGGGTGCGCTGATCGCGTCCGCCATGATTCTGATCCAGCACACCGACCAGACCTGCCCCAAGGTGACGTTCTTCCGGCAGCTGTACACCCAGGTCATCACCAACAAGCATGAGGACGTGATGGCCAAGTTCGGCGCTATCTTGGCGCAGGGAATCATCGACGCTGGAGGTCGTAACGTGACGGTTAGCCTGCAGTCGCGTACCGGCCACACGAATCTGCAGGCCGTCGTGGGCATGCTACTGTTCACCCAGTACTGGTACTGGTTCCCGCTGTCGCACTGTCTGTCCTTAGCCTTCACGCCGACGTGCATCATTGCGCTTAACTCCGACCTGAAGATGCCGAAGATTGACTTCAAATCGGCCGCCCGTCCGTCGCTGTACGCGTACCCAGCGCCGCTGGAAGAGAAAAAGCGTGAAGAGCGCGAAAAGGTCACCACGGCAGTGCTGTCGATTGCGGCCCGCGCCAAGCGCCGCGAAGGTGACAAAAAGAAGGAAGCAAAGGACGGTGGTGCGAAGGACGGTGCCAAGGAGGAAACGAAGATGGAGGTGGATGAAGATGCGTCCGGCAGCAAGGACGAGACTGCGAAGGCAAAGGAGGAAACTAAACCCACCGCTACCACCACCACCACCACCACGCCGGTTAAGGAGGAATCCAAGAAGAAGGACAAATCGGCCAGCTCTGGTGCGGCTTCTCCGGCACCAGCTAGCGGGGAGGATGCTACTGCCACCTCAGCCTCTGCTTCGACCGGCACGGACAAGGCAGCGGACAAGACGGCGAGCAAAACGCCCAAGGAGCCGGAACCGAGTTTCGAAATTCTGTCCAATCCGGCCCGCGTCATGCGCCAGCAGCTGAAGGTGATCAGCATTGCCGAGGGTACGGCGTACACCCCTCTGAAGGACGTTGCGATCGGTGGAATCATCATGATGAACCACACGGCCGGTGGGGAGCAGGTGTTGGTCGAGCCGGTTGCCGCCTGCGGCCCGAAGAACGACGACCTGAAGGAGCCGGAAGCGCCGGAACCATTTGAGTACGTGGAGGATGATGCTTAAAAGCGTGGCGCAGCTCTTTTTTGTGTTTGATTTGTGTCCGATTTCGATTCAAATCGTTTGAAATATTAATAAAACCCGTGTACTCTAGTAGAATGTCTCGATACTGTTGGGTAAATATTTGTTTATTTCGGTAGCCGCTTGACAAGCTTCAGCTCGTGCGTCAACCAAATGGCCAGCGAGAGCAGCACCAACGAGCCCGACTGATGGCTGGCCGCTAGCGGGACGGGCACGTAGGTAAGTAGGGTCGTAATGCCAAGAGCAACCTGCATCCAGCCCATGGCGGCCACCGCTGTGGCCGCTTTGTAAGCGCGCGGTGGCAGCAGTCGACGGCGCGAAAGCAGAAACATGCCGGTGATGAGCGTTAGCGTGGCCGTCCCTAGAACACGGTGGTCAAACTGTACCGTGGTAGGATTTTCCGTAAAGTTGCGCAGCGCGGGCGACAGCGCCAGTATGTCGCTCGGGATCCACCGATCGGCCATCTTTGGGAAGGAGTTGTAAATCAGCCCCGCATCTAGCCCGGCCACAAACGCGCCAGACAGGGCGGTCAGAAATACGGCCGCCTTAGTCGCATGGGCCAAACCTTTGAAGCGGAACGTGGCGGCCGGAATTTGACCGACCAGTTTCTGGGCCGGAAGCAGCTTATCCAGCGCCGACCAGAGAAACAGTGAGTAAAGCACGAAGGCAAATCCGAGATGCGACGCGAGTCGATACTGGGAAACGCGTGGCACATCGCTCTTCTCGTGGAAACGATCCTCTAGCCCGGATTTGACCATGTACCAGCCCATCAAACCCTGGGCGCCGATGAGGGCACCGAATGCGAGGACACGAATTTTCATCGCCTTGTTAAAGTACCCTTTGCTCCAGAAGTAGAGCGCTGGAATGCTGTAGAAAGCGCCTATCGCACGGCCCCACATGCGGTGACCGTACTCCATGTACCAGATCAGCTTGAACTCCTGCATCGTAATGTCCTGGTTTTTGCTGCAATGTGAAAGAAAGCGAACCTCGTCAAATGCTGCCAGATGAAATGAATCGGAAATGGGGGGCTTACAGTTTAAATTCAGGAAATTGCTGGTACCGGTCAAACTCCTCCTGCCACTCCGCGTCCGTACGGGGCATTTGCTCTCCCAGCAGTTTCCACGTAACCATCGATAGGCCCGACTCGGTCAGTCGCGTTACACCTCCTGCACCGGTCGACGGTTGGTTTGAAAGTAGAATGCAGGCATTAGCATTAGAATAAGGCAAAGCTCTGCTCAACGCGAAGGACGGATGCAGTCTGTAGGTTCCACATTTATTTCCCCGTCCGTTTTACAATCTCCTCCATCACGATGCACACGCAACGGACGACAAACTCATAGTACACAATCCCACCTAGTATGACGGCGACGAAGACCATGCCGCTGCATCCCAGCAACCAGTATCCGACGGCTTTGCTGCCCCGCTCCTGCGGTACGCTCGGTTTGGTGCAGTAACGGCTGACGGGCGTCCGGAACGTTCGGCCGACGGTGAGTAGACTTTTCTACAAGCGGCCGGGGAAGCACGGGAAAAGTTTACCAATGAGCATACACGTACATCGCACTATTTATCTTCAGGCCTTACCTTTGTTGCATCACGAAAGGTAATTCCCCCGCTGTTTGGTTTGCTGGCTAGCAGTGCATTGCTCACGAACGATCTGGCGGGGCTGATGGTTTTAAATGCGGAAAAACTGCTAAAAGTACTGGTGGTGCCGGTTCGTGCAATGCAGGAAGCAAGTCGTAAGCAGTTGAACATCGTGTTCGTTGTCACAGGGCGCGTTTAATGATGGGGTTTTTGGTGGAAAATCTTACAAACTTAGGGGGCGACTGTTGCCACACTGGTAAAGAAATGCACTTTTTGCGTAAATGTTGCGAAATGTTATTTTTCTTTCGACCGGCTGTTGACAGATGGGACGATTGAAAATGTCAACATGCTGTCAACGAGCGACGATCGATCCAAGGGTTAATTTTCGACCGAGGAGCACAACAATACGGGCCAGTTTGAGAAACGTTCGTTACTGTGAAAGTTTGTCGAAAAAATTAATAAGCTATTACGCTTGTAGTAATATAGTAGTCACTGAACATATAAAATAGTAGCTTTTCTAAAATTCTAAATAAAGCAACTATTCCCGCCGGTGCAGGCAGACTCGTCCAGTAAAACTCAAGCCCGGTTGAAACAAACCATCCACATGTGCGATTGACGTTTCATTCCAATTTTCTTTGAAAGTGGAGTAGAGGGAGAAAGCACATATTAATCACAATTTATCGGATGGGTGGGTAATAGACGTTTCTAATATCTGTACAATAATTTTCGACATAATTTATACTTCCAACAAAATGTAACATCTACTTCGGCCACTTGCTGTTCAACATGTGCAGCGCTGTGCTTGCGAGACGCATGCGAACAATACAGTCTGTTCCCGAGTTACACGGTTCTCGACTTACGCGGATTCGGAGATACGAGGTTTTCAAAATTTGACAGATTAAATGTCAAATCAGTACAATTTGCTTAAAGTTCGGTATAAATTGCATTTTTGCTAACAAATTGAAATCGCTTAAAAGCCAGAAATATTAGAATTTTCAGCACGGATCATATCAAATAAATGATAAAGTATATACAAGTACTAAATTAAATCAAAAACTCCGAGTAATCAATAGTATTTTAGTCAAAAAAAGTGAAATTCGACTTACGCGGATATTCGAGTTACGCGGATTCGTCGGGAACGTAGAAACCGCGTAACTCGGAAACAGACTGTAATAAATATACCAAACTGTCAACGTTCCTTGGCCCTGGGCCTGCCTGTCAAGTGTCCGAGGAAGAAAATTTGATCAAGTGTACGAAGAGCAAAGCAAAGTGCAAAGTGAAGAAAATCCAGCGAAGGGGAGCATTTTTTGTTTGCTGTTGCATCAATTGCGTGCACAATCCTTTGCTCCGATCCTTGGGCGTTTTGTTTATCATCTGTGTGCCGTACTGATAGCATTGCCCTCGTGCGTTTGCCTGTCTATGTGTGTGTTGTTACGTGTGGTTCGAAGAACCAAGAGCCCGACGTGGTGTACGGTACGGTACGGTACGGTTGTGGTGAGTGCAAGAAAACTCACACGACACAGCGCGCAGCTGCCACCCTGCCTGGTGTCGTTTTTCGCTTCCGGATTAATTTACGTGACACGGTAAGATAGCACCAGTGTCCTACGGTGGCAAAAGGATATTGGCTGGGTCCAAAAGTTCATTATTTATCGCATCGAAAACATTACGCACAGCCTACTACCATCGGGAAGAAAAGTCGGTGGCGGTGGTGGTGGTGCTCGCTCGATAGGTAAGTAGAATCATGTGTATGTGCATGGCTGTGTGTGTGTGTGTGTG
>AXCO02010311.1:0-11364 GCA_000473525.2 Anopheles melas
TTGCGCTAGCTGTCAACATTTTGCCAGCAACAAAGTTGCGCGCAACAAGATTAGACCAGCAACACAGTTGCGCTAGCTGTCAAAATCCATACATTTTGCCAGCAACAAACAAACAAGATTAGACCAGTGCCTTAACTACCGATCAGGGAAGAACCATGGTCAATATGTCCCATAGTTTTGTTGTGTATGCTGTCAGGTGAAAACTTATGCAGATTAACCAGGTGAACCAGGTGAACATAATCGCACACCAGTTCGACCTTTTTGTCAGCCATCTTGGCAGAACCCCCAAAAACCTTCACTCGAAAAGCCGAAAACCATCCCAACGACTTACAAAAACAATCGCCAGCGAGGGAAAATCGCACCGATTTGGAGCGTTGGCGAGCTCTCGAAACCCGGATTTTGGCCTGCGTCTTGTGTTTACACGATCGGATGCGATTCTTTTCGACGCGAAAGCCGTAAAGGGTCGCTTGCACAGAGTGCTGTTTGTTTGTCAAAATAGATCGCATTCGTTCAAATCAGTCATTTTATTTCAAACATCAAACCAAAACAGGCTTCGCCAAATGCTACAAAAACTTATAAATTGCAATAAATATATGTTTTCATAACAAAATTAGCCGCTTCACTACACAAATGTTTCGTACAATTGATAAGAAAAAAGAAAAGGAAATTAATTTATAATATATTCTATTACAAAGCACATTAACATGTTTTTTACATTTAGCGAGTCTCAGCGCAATTATGGATATGGATAACACATATATGATATCGGCAACAGAGTATTTTGTCGATTTAATTGTTGCCCGATCAAATTAAAACAGTTCGTTTGCCAAGCATGTACGTTGTGTCTGTTTAGATTTATTTAAGTATTTCAAAGCCGATGCGCTTGTGGTGGAATTGTGTGCGCATATAAATTCAACCAAAAATGTCCAATGTTTCAATACATTTGTTGCGCTTCTTCTTGGGTAGAATAGATTTTTGGGCATTGCATCTTACATATTTTGAACAACGATTTAATTGGGTAACGAAAAAAGCGAAATAATGTACCAAATAAACCAATACTTACCATGATTGGTACTTCGCAAATGTTGATAGTTTAAAAAATGTGTTATATCTCATTAATTTTGTTCGAATTTCTCATCGCGCAGTTTTGTACTACCATGAAATTTTACGTTTCAAGAAGCATGAATTATTAAAGTAACGGCTGATTGTTCAATTCAGTCAGATTTGGAGTCGGTTGGTTTGCAAGGCTCAGAGTATGCTTTGACTTTACTATGTTTGTTCACATCTTGAATCTGAATCACTTTTCACATATTTTGCATGTTTGCTTCTCTATGAATCTGTCGGAAGCTGATCATGCCAAAGTAATAAGACGAACAAAACCTCAACACAAAGCATGTTAGTCGGCAAACATGGCAAGATCATGAGTAAAACACACATCTCGATGCAAAATAAAATATTAAATTATTAAATTGCGAAATAAAATATTATTATTAAATAATAAATCGTAACATTTCAATATGTTTCTACGTGGATAGAGCCTAACCGTTTTAGCACCTGAATTTCCAGACACGTTTAAATTTACTTAATTAACAGTATTTAGTATTTAACAGTTTTAGCAAAGCACAAAATTCGAGTGCTAGAGGAATTTTTACGAGCAGAACGTTGCGAACTGACGCATGGTTTTGCAACGGCCGGTACGGCTGATAAATACAAGCCAAGTGCAACGCGTTCATATCACTTGCTACTTCGGAGCAACATACGTTAGACGGAGACTGCTCAGGAGTCAAATTTAGAGAGTTTCTAATTGGATGAACCCGTATACGGCACAACATGAACATACCAGGTTTTTTTATTATTTACTTGATATTTAGTATTCTATTTGGCATGAATTTGATTTCCATGTGTTCATATAGAGCGGAATGTGAGGTATCAACAGAATAATATAAAAAAAGGATTTTTCTTTTGGTTTCAAGTAAAAGGGAGTAAAACGAAAATCATATTTCCCAATTGCAAGGTCTTTGTCTGATTCGGTTCGTATTTGTGATATCTTTTCTAAAAATAATACTGATACTTAATACAATAAACGTTAACAGTTAAGAAAAATTGGAACCTATTATCATGCAATCGTAGCGATAAGTATCAGACTAAACGCATTCAGCTAGGTCAAACAATGCAAAAGAAGCATTAGCAGAAGCTACAGAAAAAAAACTAAAAGCTAAAAAGATTATCTTTTGCGTATTGTTGTGTATTTCACTATGCGTCATTTAATGTGCCCAACATTATGATTCTAACTAATAGGGTTTTTATAGACCATAGATCAAGCTATGTGTGATTCGTAATTTTAATGAATTTGCTTAGAATCTGAAACCACGCTTCAGACGACTCGGTTTCTGTTTTGTCTTAAACAGTATGGAATTTATTCACCTTGTGATACCATTAGAGCAAACAATTTTATTTAACGCAAATGTTGAAACTGACACGAATGTTGTATGTATTCGAACGATCTGTAGTTCCCTTTTAGCATTTGTGTTACATCGAATCAAACACTACAGCAGCATTCCTGGCAGAATATCGACATGAGGGAGATAATTTATCGTTACTAATTCTTACCGGCGGCTTGCTTTTGCTCGTACTGCTTCATCCTGGACTCGATTTCCGGGCGGAAGTGTCGGATAAGGCCTAAAAGGGATATGAATTGAATGTGTGATACAATTAACTACATAACTGTATGGAAATTATGCAACTTACCCTGCACTGGCCAAGCGGCACCATCGCCCAACGCACAAATGGTGTGCCCTTCGATCTGTTTGGAAATTTCCCACAACATATCGATCTCCGCCGGACGAGCGTTGCCGGTTACGAAACGATGCATAATCTTGTTCATCCACGCGATTCCCTCACGGCACGGCGTGCATTGGCCGCAGCTTTCGTGCTTGTAGAACATGATCAGCCGCGAGATGGCCTTGATGATGTCGGTCGACTTATCCATCACGATGATGGCCGCCGTTCCCAGAGAGGTCTGCGCCTGCACCAAACCGTCAAAGTCCATCAGCACGTCCTCGCACACCGATTTCGGAATGACCGGCGTCGAAGAGCCACCAGGGATGATTCCCAGCAGATTGTCCCATCCTCCGCGAATGCCACCAGCGTGGCGCTCGATAAGCTCCTTCAGCGGAATCGACATCTCTTCTTCGACCGTGCACGGAGTGTTGACGTGGCCGGAGATATTGAACAGCTTAGTGCCAGAGTTACGGGTGCGTCCGAAGCTGGCAAACCAGGTGCCACCACGGCGACAAATGGTCGGAGCGACAGCCACGGTTTCCACGTTCGAGACCGTCGTCGGACAACCGAACACGCCGACGTCAGCCGGGAATGGGGGCTTTAGACGCGGCTTTCCCTGCTTTCCCTCAAGGGATTCAATCAGCGCCGTTTCCTCGCCACAAATGTAGGCTCCTGCACCGCGATGCATGAACACATCGAAGTCGTAACCAGAACCACAAGCGTTCTTTCCAATCAAGCCGGCTTGGTAAGCTTCAGCGATGGCCAACTGCATGTTGGAAGCTTCGTTGTAAAATTCACCTCGAATATAAATGTAAGCGGCACGTGCGCCCATCGCACGACCTGCGATCAGGCAACCTTCGATCAGCTTGTGCGGATCGTGGCGCATGATCTCCCGGTCCTTGCAAGTGCCCGGTTCACCCTCATCAGCATTCACCACCAAATACTTCGGACGGCCATCGGATGGTTTGTTCATGAACGACCATTTCATGCCAGTTGGGAAACCGGCACCTCCACGTCCACGCAAGCCCGATACTTTCATTTCATCTGCACAGGCAAAATATGGTTAAGGAATCGATTAGCATTGGGAACACTTGCCACCGTCACACTGCTGCACTCACTCAAAATCCAGTCCGTGCCCTTTAGCAGGATCTCCTTCGTCTTATACCAATCTCCGCGCTTGAGAGCGCCCTTCAAGCGCCAATCATGCCGACCGTACAGGTTGGTGAAAATACGGTCTTGGTCGGCCAATGGACCGAACTTGGTCTTCGTTTGCGGTGGTGGTGCGGATGCTTGAGCCGACTGCAGACGAACTTGCTGCTTGTTGTTGCTGCTGGCCACAACAACAGCCGAATTGCGCAGGGCAGCCGGAACAAGGGCCACTGCAAGGAAAGAAAGTCCAAATAAGTTTGTATATTTCCCGAAATTACATAATTTGCTTGTGCCGTGTGGCAATGCAAAACAAACGCAAAATTACTACGTACGTTAGTAGCTTGATATTTACTTACCCAATTGCTGCTTTGGCATGCAATTAATACGCACTAGTGCGTTTGCCATTGTTTATTGTTTCACTACGCGTGACCCTTCTGCGTTTTTCGAAAAGATCTGATCCTTTTCTGCGACGAGGAACAATTTCGCGATATTATGAATGAAAATAAAGACCAAGATGTCTAAATACAATACGTCAGAAAGCATCTGACATCTTGACATCGTCAAGCGCTTATCTTACCTGCATGAACCGTGCAATAGCTTCGTTAAAAAGAGAATCTGCCAACATTCGTTAAATTTTCACGAAATGTTTCATTTCAAATAAAACGTTGCCACATGTGTTGCTACCAACAGGAATGATTGTTTTTTTTCCATCTCTGTTAGTACCGTTCAATTCCATATTGCGAGAAACTATACGAATTCACTAACATCGGACAACAAAAGAGTTCAATTAAACAGTGCATTCAATCCATTGATTACTTGTTTATTACGTTTAAATTTTGCGATTATAGACCACTTTATGTTGCGCCCAATACCTTTAAACTCTTATCCGTGGTAGTCATTCAATTTAGAATGCAAATCCGAACGAAACCTTTGCTAGATCATATGGTTTGTGTGTGTGTATGTGTGAGTGAGTGCAAGTTTTATTACCTATAGTTTGCTTAGGGTAAATCGATATATCTTTTGCCATTTCACGTCGTATAGCTTCTATAAAGACTATCGAATGCCACTCAAAAGAACTCTAAACCAAGCCAACAGCATGCAATTCCAAACTGTATAAATACACTCAAATGATCTATTAAAATGAGAATCCTCTGCCTGTGTGTTCCATACTTATAGGAGTACTTCGGTATAATCGGGCTAAGCTATCTCTGTTGGATCTGTATGCCATTTCATGTGACGATCATAATTTGGAATATTTCCTGTGTAGCAGACGACTTCCTTTTTGTTCCTATTTGCATTCTCAATTACATACGCATGACTGTTACGATACACTCACCGTAGTACACACATGTATTAGCAGGGTTACAGAGTTTTGCTCGTATTCTCCTTCGTTCATAGCAGAACATGCTTCATATATCATGCTTCGTTTTATATTTATTTTACGCTGCCTGCAATGTACGACCAGTATTCAATGAAACGATTATATTTCTATACTCTTGATGTATTACTTGACTCCAAATTCCATACCGTAATGCTCTATTTTTTTCATCTTCTGCTCCTTCATCTGTGATTTTGCTATTCTCTCTGTAATTGTTTTACTAACTTGCATTGATTCTATTTTTATTGTTTTCCTTTTTTCAGGATTTTTGTTGTTTTTTTTTTTGCTTAAGGAACTTTCAATCACAAACCTTCACCGAAAAATAACGAGCCATGTGTGTATCCGAATGATCAGCGGTTGTGAACTATCTATTGCAAGAACAATCATCTATCCTTTATATTGATTTACATGATATAACAACAAAAAAACATTGCAAATGAGCCTTAGATAGCAGCGAAAACATATGCAAAACTGTGACTTTGAGTTTCAAATGCTCTTGGCTAGTTGTTTCTTCGTGTCGGTACGATGATCGCTATCGTTCCTTCGCTAAATTGGTTGCAGCTTGTTTAATTTCGATTTCTTCCAGCCAGAAGCATTCCTATTTGTTTCGCAATTTGCATGTACGCATTTTCCTACAAATGCATGGATTAATCCTCTCTTAACCGTCCAATTTCCAACCCAACTCATAATTTGCGTTTCTTTAACGGAAACAGAAATAATAAGAGAAATTTTCTACAGATGCATGGATTAATCCTCTCTTAACTGTCCAATTTCCAACTATAATTTGCGTTTCTTTGACGGAAAACCGATTGATCGATTAACAGATTTCACTATTTTTGTTACTGGGTAAACCGTTGGATATACACAATTTACTGCACTGTAAATGTGAATTTCGTTTGCGATAATAACAACATGATACGATAAGCAAGGAAAAAATAATAAATATAATAAATACAAACTTGTAGCTGATTATTGCCGAAAACCATTTAAGAATAATGTATAATGCGCTATGCAATGCGCAGAAGGGAGAAGAATAACGTGTTGAGGCAGCATTAGTCCGCTGCCCATTGTATCTATCCAGATGTAAGCAATTCGGCGCGCACTCCCACCATTAGCGTAGAGAGAGAGAAACAAGAGAGTTACAATTTAATCTTTTCCGCACGGTGTATGTGTGACGACTGCCACTACTGCGGCTGACGGGCATTGCCGATCGGTTCATCCAGCTGTGTGTCCCTGTGCACCGGGCTTAGATGATTCTCGGCAGCAAGGTTGCATAGTTGTAGTCCAGGACGACTGCTGCCGAAGTCGAGTGCATAAGATGGGCGGCCGCTGCGTTGGCTGCGGCGGCCGCAGCTGCCGGCTGCACTGGAACGCCTACATTGCTCGTCGTCGGCTGCGCGGGCTTCGGTATCTTGTGCTGGAACACGCAATGCGGCTTGCGGCATCCGCCCGGCTGATCCTCCCAGAAGCACGGCGTGGCCGAGCGCGGCTTTTCGATCTTCATGTGGCGCATCGTGCAGGTGCGGTTGTAGCATTTGCCCTCTGCCCACAGCTTGCAGGTCTTCTCATGCCCAAGTGCCGCCGGCTCATGGCGGTACTCGCAGTTCGTCCCCTTTTTACATGTCGAATAGTAAAAGAAGTAGCAATCGTGCAGGTTCCTCGGAAGGTCCATAAATGGAGGATGGACCAGCTTCCGACGAGGTGGCTGCTGCCTTTTCGACCGAAGAGCAATTTTTGAGCCAAAAGCTTGACCTCGTCTGCGGGGCAGTTTCTCGGCTACGATCGGCGTCTTGAGTGCTTTTGATCTAGAGGGGGGCTGCCGCAAAATGGTCGATGGCGTCTCGCAGGCCGCACCAATGGACGTCGAGTTTCGATCGGGGCTGGCAGGCAAACCTTTACACGACCACTTTCTTTTTCCCACCTTCCCCCACGATACGCGAAGAACACTTCACACTGCTCCAAGCGGACGCTTGGCAAGACGTTCCCTCTGCGGGGAAGTGGTGTAATCTTTTCTTCGCAAAATACCACAACTTGCGGATACTTGCTCACCTCGAGGTTTTACAGGACCAGCCAATAAGAAAGAAATAACCGAAACAGGAGTGTGTGAACTTTTGTTGTTTTTACGATATTTTGTAAGTGTGTTTATTCGTACGTCATTTCTCGGTTGACATTTCCCAAGCAACAATTTGGCACCAGAAATTCACAAACCACGTGAAGCGCGCTTTTCTATGGAAGATTAATGATGAAGAGTTGTAGAACGCCTAAACATCTTGTTTAATGCTGTCGACGTTGGTTTTGCATTAAAAATAATGTTTTTGATTTACCGAAAGGTCTAAAAAGTATATAATCTTGCATAATTTTTGGCAGCTCATTTGACATGTGTTTTTAAATTGATATTTGGGTCATTTGCACCACCAACACAACCAAACGTGCACAACACAACACAACGAGCGAAGTGTCATTCAGTGAAAATAGAAGAAGCAGCTTGAAAAATTGTATTAATTTTGTGTCCAAAACGACGCATCAGCTGCTGCAGTGCTGAATTCTTTGCTGAGCGTGCATCTGACAGAAACATGAGCGCCGAAACCCCAACTGGTATTAGCCGAACCGTTACCGAAACAATCCTTCAGGATGAATCGATTCCCGGCACGAGCAGCAGCGGACCGCAGGCAAGTAGTAGCAGTGTGATGGCAGGATTGTTGTGCACACACTAGAGTGGGGTTTTATCGGGATGTGTGGGTAAACATTCATAAATCCTCCAATACGCTGCTGTTGCTGCGTAGCGAGAGTTGCGCTCCACCTGCTACCCCACCTGTGCTTGCGTTATCTTTTGTTCGAGACAGATCATTTGCGTACACCATTCTCATCGACGGCATGTTGCTAAAACGCTTACTGCCACCTGCTTCCGTGATCATCAATGGCATCCGGCGTGCACACATTGCCAGTGAGACGGGGGGGAAACAATTTCCTCTGGAAGGAATCCGCATCCTTGATCTAACGCGCATCGTTGCCGGGCCGTACTGTACCATGGTGCTCGGAGATCTCGGTGCGGAAGTGTACAAGATCGAGCGACCGTATGAGGGTGACGAATCGCGCAAATGGGGCCCACCGTTCATGCGCAACTCGACCGACTCCGTGTACTTTATGGCCGCGAATCGGAACAAGAAGAGCGTTTGCGTGAACTTGAAGACGGGTCGAGAGGTGATCTACGAGCTGGCCAAGAAGTGCGATGTCTTGGTAGAGAACTACGTTCCCGGGAAACTGGACTCGCTAGGGCTGGGCTACGAAACGCTCAAATCGATCGCTCCATCGCTGGTGTACTGTTCCATTACAGGTTTCGGGACGGAGGGCCTGTACAAGGCTAAACCAGGCTACGACGTTATCGCCGCATCCATGGGTGGACTGCTACACATTACCGGAAGCGAGGACGGACCACCGGCCAAGGTTGGCATAGCGATCACGGACATTGCCACGGGACTGTATGCACACGGTGCAATACTAGCCGCGCTATTGCAGCGGTATCGAACCGGTCGGGGACAAAAGATCGACGTAAATCTGTTTTCCACGCAGGTTGCATGTTTGATAAACGTCGCAAGCAACTATCTCAACGCTGGCAAGGAGGCGAAACGCTGGGGAACGGCACACGAAAGCATTGTTCCGTATGAGGCTTTCGAAACGAAAACGGGTTATATTACGCTTGGCTGTGGAAGTGATGCGCAGTTTGTTTCGCTCTGCCGTTTGCTAGGCGTGGCAGAGTTAGCTCAGGATGAACGTTTCGCTAGCAATCGGACGCGCGTCTCACACCGGAAGGAACTGATTGCGATCCTTTCGGACATCCTGAAAAGCAAATCGTCATCGGATTGGATGCGCATTTTTGAAGGCGCATCATTTCCCGTCGGTCCAATAAACAGCATGAAAGAGGTTTTTGAGGATCGCCATTTGCAGGCCATTGGAATGGTTAAGACACTTCCGCATCCGTTAGCGGGAGAAGTAAAGCTTGTTGGCCCACCGGTAGTGTATGGGGAAGCGAAGAATGAAATTACTTCCGTTCCACCACAGCTGGGGCAGCATACAGATGAGGTCCTGCGGAGCTTACTAGGCTACGGAGATTCCGAATTGCAACGTTTGCGAAACGAGAAAATAATACAATAAACATCGGCTCGAAGTTGGCAATGTTAATCCTCAATCCGCCGCTAACAGCATTTAAATCCTTATAATAAATGATCATCGTTGAAAAAGAAGCTTAATGTGTTTTTCAATGCATTTCAGGAACCACCTGTACTACGGTTACGGTTGCAAAAGCCACGCAACGGCAAAAAAGTACAATGGACAAACGGAACCGTCGACAACGAGCATATGAACAAGAAAAAGTCCAAATGTTGTTGCATCTACGTGAAACCGCGAGCCTTCGGCGAAAGCTCATCCGAAAGTGAAGATGAGTGTGAACACTGCTTTGGCCATGTTGAGTTGAAGAAAAAGAACCAGAAAGTTCCACCGATGCCAGTGAAACGTGATGACGGGGATAACGACGACGGGGAACCACATAATGCTGACGGTATTGGCGGAAACTCCCTGGGTTCGTCAAACGGCGGTACTCCGTCGGAACCACCGTCAGCATCGGGCGGAGAGTAGTGAAGTGAAGTGAATGCGCTTGCTTTTTGGTTCTGTATTGAAAAGAAAACATAACGATCAACTGAAGAATTGGCAGCGATGTTTCTACCTACAAACCTTTTAAACAATTATGTAAACTTTAAAATAATTGTAATATAAATATTTTCGAACCAAATATGTAAAATAAGTAAATCGGATGTTAATAAATTAGACATTTTAAGATAATTTATATTGAATTGTAGGTGCTTTATTAAAGTACAGTGGAGCGCCGTTTATTCGGGCTCATCGGGACTCGACCTTGTGGTGTGTGTTGACACCTTGCGAAAAACACGGATACACGGAGTAATGAGTCTAAGCATGTATTGTATCATAAAGTTTTTGTTAACTTTTTTTTATTTAGTTTATGTTAGCCAGTTTTTATTAACTTCATGTTTTTCAATGAGAATATTTTAAATGCGTCATGAATTATACAGCAGACCGTTGATTGTCCGGGCAGATCGGGACCGGACGGTTGCCGGTTGCCGGTTTTTCCACAGATAATGGTCCAAGAAATGTAAAATTCATATAAAAAAATAAAAATTTCGCTGGTTTTATTCACAATTCGCTTTGAATCAAACCATTAATCATGTGTAAAATATTATTTTAATCAATAGCTATAGGTTTCACAGCTTGGGCGGTTCCGTGGTACAGTCGTCAACTCATAAAAACTGCAACTGCATAAAAATATTGTTTAACAACTTAACCATCGCTGCAAGTGTTCGCCACGATTGAACAGCTGTCAAACTTATGCGCACGGTTAAGCCGACCACCGGTTAATCCGCCCCCGGATAATCTATTTTATACTGTACCGTGTTTTGTTATGACAATGTGCTCTGATAACCTTTTTTTAAATATTCTCCTCAGCACGGAATGTTATCTTTCTATTGAACTGTCATTTCTCAACAGGACGGATAAACGGACAGCCGGATAAAAGGTACCCGGATAAATGGTCCTCCACTGGAAATAACAAATGTCAGATTATTTCCCTAAGTTAGCAAGAATAAATTCTAAAAATGGTTAATTCGTTATCTTAATTGCTAGTAAAGCGATTTTGAAGGATGTTCCAAATTATTCAAATAAAAAAATAAAGCATTTTATTTGTTAAATAAACTTTATTTGATTTAACATCCATTTTTAACAGCAATTTGCAGCACAACCGGTTCATCGATTATTTCTCGCAACAATCGATGAAACATTTGAAATGGAAAAAATGCTACTTGGGTAGCCCAGCTGTCAGAGATTATTTTTATTTGCACAACGATTATTTGTTTTTTTCCTCGCTGCTCTGTCGTGCGAATGGTACAATTTTCGGAAGGAAGTGAATATATTTCGTCAAGTGGTGATTCGTACATAAATATACAGGTGTCCCCCGAGATACGACTGTATTTGGGACCGAAAAAATGTCC
>AXCO02010312.1:0-11323 GCA_000473525.2 Anopheles melas
TCGCCAAATAAACGCACAACGGTTACGGTTTGATTGGAACTTGCCAAGTTGACTTTGCAGCTCATACAAAGTAACACAGTCTCTGCGAAAAGCCAAAAGCCCCGAACAATCTGTACGCGAACCTCCTGCTCTAATTGCCGCACCGCAAGGGATGTCTTCATTGTTTTTGTGCGCAAATAAAATAATAAAACATAATGATAAACTAAAACATAAGCGGACCAGCAAGCGGACCCGGTGCAGCAGTTATAGCCGATAGTAGCAGTTTGCCGTCTCCGTGTGCCATCGCTGTGCCGGGGTAGAGGATAATAACAGCCTACCAGCGAGACGGTTCCGGAGGTTTGAGCAGTATTTCTACAATTGTAGCAATTCCAGCCCTTTGGACCCGATTGCGTTCCGGACCGCTGTAATGTCGAGTTCGGACGGACAACAAGCACACGGTCCGGCTCGCACACATCCCTGCGGGCGTACGCGTGAGTGTACACAGTGGGGTGTTACATTGTATATTCCACACATTGTAGCGAGAAAAAGGTGAATACCGTTACACACCGGTCGGACGGCGGGGGGATGCAAATCGGAAAACCAATCGAGTCCGGGCAAATTGGCACTCCACATGCGGGGGGCAATCAGGGAATGTTTTTGGGAATATATTAACACAATTACAATGTAAGAAATGAGGTTTATTATTTTGCACCAGCAAATAATAAAACTCTTTTAAATAAAAGCCTTGTCATGTTTACTTATCATCCGGATGATGTGGTTTAATTAAACACTAATTATACGTCACCGTTTCATCATATTATGAATGCGATCAAAGGAACTGCAATTGTGTAGCCACAACTAAAAATCTTTTACCACAAAACTTTGCTTTGTTTGCTAACTACAAACAGTGACTAACAATGCCTCAATATTTCTATAAAGTAAAGTCTCATAAGCTAAACATAAAACACAACCACAGCAGCCAGCATAGTTCTTGGTATTCGTCACGACGTTTCTGTACTTGGACCCAGTGGAAGGTCCCATAATGACCAGAGCCAACCGTAGCAGACGAAACCAAAATTCGCTCCAAAGCAAAAACCTTCGATAGCAGACCAAAAAAAAAAACATTGTTAATTATTTCTGCGAAAAGTGAATAAGACCCAAACAAAAATAATAATAAAAAAAATCACCCAACATACATCTTGCATAGTAACAGTGAAGCCTCACACACAGAAACCCTTTTCGGATGCTGAGAAATGCATGATACTGAGATGGTGGACCCAGTTACGGCGGCCGGACAAGGCAAGGGGGCAAGGAACTTTCTATGCTGTTTCGTTTACATTAACAGTGCTTGTTGTTTGCAGTTGCATTTTCGCTCTGCACCTACCATTTAGACTTGAGTATAGGAAGAAAACAGAGACAGAGGGCACATAAAAACAGGAAGTTTTAAACAAACTTCCCACCCGGTCTTGCCGCCAACGGTCGTCGATGGTTTGCGGTTGATAAATTTTTGCTCATCTGTGAAACATTATGGTGGCTGCTGTTATGATTGCGTAAAACATTCCGAAAGGAAGCGTACCGATAGCGTTCAGCCGCAGTGCTGCAGCCTCCCTCTCCTCAAGCTCGAGCCCGACGACAGGGATCGTGTACAAGAAGCTGCACCGCATGGTAAAGTACCGTTTCGTTTTATCTTTCATTTTCTACTGGTGTTTTTTTTTTTCTTTCGTTGGTTCATCTTATTCACTGCTTCAATACTGGCCTTCTTCATGTACAGGGAAGTCAGCTTAAGTTGTTTGCACTTTGCACAAGTCAACCCTCCGGAGGGTCAGCTTGCTTTGGCGAGAAGCTGTCAAAAGCCATAAAACCGATCGCACCTACGCGTCAGCTGAGCCGGGCGGAATGGGTCAATTTTATGGGTGGGCGTGGTGCCCAACGCACTTACAATCCCTTGGACGCGTTTTCTATTCATAAAGGCGTACAGGAGAAGGAAAAAACCAGCTAACTAAAAGGTCCATTTTTATTAAGTCAACAAACAATTGGTAGCCCTTCGGCTGGAACACACGCCAAAGTGGCCAACTGCTCTTATGCAAAGCACCGGCCAAACGAAAACAGGAACCACGGAAGAAGCAGCACTTGGTTGTCGAATGGTTCAAATGGTCAATCTTCAGCAGTGGCTAACAACACACTCTCCAAAGTGCGGCGGAGCTCATTCAAGCTGGCAAAAGGGTTGGCTGCTGCACGCCAGTTTGCTGATTATGTTCTCAGCAACGAAACCTTTAACGACTGACTTTCATGATCGGTTTTACGACCCGATTACCAGCAAATAACGCTTTTTTGCCGCTTGCACTTTTCTCCCCCCCAACCCATTCGCTGTTTGTTTGTTTGCTTTAGATGAGTCCCATTTTCTGCACACTCCCAGCATAGCTTCCGCCCGACTGTATGTTGTTGTTTTTTTTTCTCGCTTGAGGCAATCTTGCCGCACCGAAGTAAACCCTTTCTTCTCCCTTTTTGCCTGCGCCCCGTTTGGCCCGTGGGCAATGTTACACTAATTCATCATTTAAAATAATTAAAGTCAACCATCGGCCAGGGCGCGTTTGTCCAGCCAGCGAGTGCCTGTTTGTGTGTATGTCAACAGTGCAGCTCCAAGTGCGACGATGGTTCGTTGAAAAATGGAAGTAATTAAAGCGCTTCCGTAGCCACCGCCAATGCAATGCAGCTTCCTTCTCTATGGTGTGCCGGTGGTTGGTGCATCTCATTTGCGCTGCACAGGGCACAGGCACAGGGGGAAAAAAACAAAGGGCTCCTTGCGAATGTGCGTCGAAGTGGAGCAACGGCATTCAGCAAGACAGTGCGAAGAGATCTTCGTTAACGTAATTTATCTGGTGATCGAGCGATCGACGCAAGTGTGAGTTAGTGTGCGGTTTTGTTGGAGGGTTGGTAATGATGGATGTTTTTGCTTTTCGCAAACTAACAACTTGTCTGTCCGGGTGCCCAAAGATTGATTGGGAGGTGAAAGGAAAGCCAAGGAACCATAGTAGAGAGAGATAGAGGGGGAGGGGGGGGGGAGAGGGGATTTGTTTTTAGAATCTGTTTGCACTGCAAGAAAGTTGACGAAATAAAGTTTGATAAGATCTGTTGGTCTGTAGGCTGTGAGTGTTGGCTTAGATTGGAATGGATGCTTTTAAATTATGTTTGCTGTTTGCTACCATTTCCTACACTTCCTTTTATTTTTATTTATTGAACTTTTTACAGTCTTAACAAAATTTTTTATTTTCTTTTTCAAAACTCAAAATAAATGATACTTTTCGTTTCATTCAGGGGCTTTCTCATCTAGTAGCCTCTTTTGGTGTCGATGTCGGTAAGGGCTAGCCGTAACATATGATGTCAATAACGGTAATCTTGAATGTCTATGTATGAGCTTACTAAGTCCCATTTTCGTGCCCAAAACCATCCCAATATACAGTTTGCCCTACCTTACACTGTGACATAAGCGGACAAGAATGAAATTAGAGCAAAAGGCGATGAGCATAAAACATTGAAAAGCCGTAAATTATAGCACTCCCAGCGTCCGTTACAAAAGCACGTTCCATTCCAGAAGATACACAAACAACTAAACCCATCCCCATACGCACTTTATCCACTCGATGAAATGTTTCTTTCACCAGCTCCGTAACTCCATAATCGCCGCCTTTGTCTCCGTCGGCTCGCAAACGTAAAAGCCACCACATCTTATCATGTTGCGCTTCCTAAGCGCTTCCTTCTAACAGCGCGCAAGAGAGAGAATGAATAAAACGCATAAAACTACTAAAAACCCATCCTTAGAAACAAAAAAAAATCCACTTAACCGGGAGCGATGATGAACTTTTAAATTGTTTATCTATCGAAACCGACGAAGGTTCCTCTCTCTCTCTTTCTCTCTCTCTATCAGTAGTGCGGACCGGTGCGTGCGTGCGTGTGTGTGTGTGTGCATATGGTGGAAAATGACCCAGCCCGGGTTAACGTTCACGATAAAAAGTCACAAAATTAATAGGTCGCTGAAAATCGGACATAAAACCGGCTTTACGATCCTGCGCGAGGCCGATTTTGTTTCTCGCTCACTGCGGTCCCTCCTGGCCCCTCTCCCGCTCTGGCGGTAGGGTTTTAATTGCCAAGCTTTGAGCTGGACGTTGCTGAACGCAAAAGATTGACCGATCGTTCAGCATTTGAGCATTGAGATAGGGGGTACTGACCAAAAAAGGTGCCATTTGTTTTTCATTTACAGTTCGGAGCGTGTTTTATGGCGGTAGAGTAGCAGACATTCTGGTCGAGGTGCTAGGTGACGCCGATCTTGGCTCCCGTTTGTTTCTTTTTTCTCGCGAGTTTCGCTTGCACCTGCAGAAATTTCATTAAGCTTGGACGAGTCAAATGCGCACCCAGCGAGAAACTGCCCCCCCCCCCACTTAAACGGCACTAAACCGGTGATGACGGGAACAAATTGAACGGGGGTACTAGTGCATCGGACAAGCAATAGCATGCGCCGTTGCTTTGGGTGCTATATCTCCTGGTTTTTTCACTGTGCCCCACCAGCACCACCGAAAACCGGGTGGGCACTGTGTTGATAAATATTAATCAACTGTGCGTTATATCTCTCGCCCGTTTCAGAGGCATTTGCAGAGGCGAAACTGTATGTCCCGTTGCGGGTACGTGGTTTAATACTTTATTTATCAAATTCGTGGGAGTTTGAAGCATTTTTCCTAGCGCCTGGCGTGTACTTCGGCTACTCCAACGATCAAATAATGCTAATACACTGTTTATGATGTTGCCTGCCTGATGTTTCGGGGCGCCGAACGGCTATGCAAGAAAAATGAAGCTATCTTTAACACGGAGCGCGCGCGCTCGGCTTTGAAGTAGTGCGCGGCTTTTGGGGAGGGTGTTGCATTTCCTTAGGTAACAAAACACTGAAAAAAAAATCCACTTTCCCATATCTTATCCCGGCTCATTAACGGTCATTAGAAACAATGATCACGTATACTTTTCCATACATTCCGGGTTCGAGGGTAGGGTCGGACAATGATAGATGGGCAATTGAAGGAAATGCGCCTGGCGGTTTTACGATATGTTATGCCAGCGCGCATAATCAAATGGCCACGAATGGTGAGACGAAGCATTTGTTCTATCTCCTTTCCATTTCCTGATGGAAAGGTAAGAATATTATTAAAACATTAAAAAGTAAGCAACGGTTGAATCATTGCAAACAAGGTATAAATTAATTACAATGTTAAAACATATTTGAGGCTACGGCTTTTTTATTGTTATTACAATGAGCATAAATAATCTTAAAAACTTTAAGACGTTAAAAAGCTATTTCTGATCGATAAGATTATACCTACTTAAGTTTTAACTGTCAGGAAAATGCCTAATTTTGTGATTCTTCCCTCCAGTCTCAAATTAACACTGAACATAAAACGCCCCAACATAGCGTATGCGTTAAAAATTGCCCTTTTCAGTCTGATGTTAAAAAAAGCTAAAAGATTTAGTTGCGTGAACATCCTATTATTAATTATTAAACAAGGTAATTATTTAAGCTTTCTTGCAAAAAAAAAATGTTTCCCATGGCGGACGGTGTAGGCATGCTTTGAAGATCTACTACCTCCATTTTTAACGCTTCAGTATTCGCCACAAAATTGTTGGCATCATTTTATTCCAGAAAGTTAGGATGGGACACAATTGGAAGATGTTGGACCGGTTCGCGTTTTAAGGTATCTTATCGAAATTCATCCGAAATTTGTTTAAAATAGTAAAATTTAGGTTTAGCGCCATTGATTGCCGCTGCGAAGCCTGTGATGCCGATTTTTGCTTCCTGATATGTTTGTTTTTTTTTCAGGTACTATTTCACTGCTTGGCGGTTTGCATCGACCTCCCGGCCAAGCTAACATAGCAATGTTACCACATGTCCCTCGATATTCATTTTCAGCTTCCCTTGGAACATCAAGTCGCTCGAGGTTTTGTCGGCCATTCGGTACCGGGATCTGCTTTTGGTGCTCTGATGGTTGTCTAATGGTGTCAAGATGTTATAGATGCCGAAATAGGCTTATACGATGTCCACAAACTGATCCACGGAGACCGTTGTAGACGCTCGAAGATGCGGTTGCCACACTTTTTTGACCATCATGGCTAAATTTCAACTGATAGAGGAGTCAAATTTTGTCCAGGAATCCATAGGCTACCAACATTGATAATGCGGAAGAAAGTTTGTTACTAACCGTTGTTGAATTATCGTTCCTTTTGCTCTAAATCATAGTTATCAATTCGTTTACTTGTCCTCAACAAACCTGCTTTATATCTTTAATATTTTCAACCAAGGTAAATGACCTAATGCATATTATATTTGTACAGTTACAGATAAGTTACAATGCATTCTTGTTACCATAATGATGATATGGTTCCAGTAGTTGTAGAATTGTATTCCAATAGCGATGATAGCCAAATAAACACGAATATAAAAGCTATTTATAATTTGAACTAAACTTAGATTTGAAGCTGATTTAATAGAATTAGCGAAGATTGCTACCATTATGTCAGTATGTTTTGTGTAATTCTTGTGATAGAAGTATATGATTTTGATTGTTGAAAATATTGAATGAAGAATTGTCCTGGACGGGAGAAAACCCAGACGAGCGTTCTTTTTTTTTTACAACTCGAAATGAGAGCACTATCTAGTCTTTACTCGATGAAATATTGTCATAAAAAAATATTGGGGAGGTCCCGTACAGTTGTCAACTCGAACGACATAGTAGAACATGACCGTGATACATTAAAGCCTCATATGCACCGTTCCCCTGAAGCAAGGACTTGAATAACATTTCCTACTAGAACGAGTGATATAATTTCTTATAATTTATTTAATTTACAGTCACTTTTTAAAATATTTTCTAACGAATTGGTAGACAAAGGCGTGATAGCGAAAGTCGAGGAGTTTCTGTTACTTCTCCAGCAGACAAAGACCACATGATACAGAACTAGCAGATGTACCGGATAAGTAAATAAGTATTTTTCTAGCAATTTTGAAAAGAAGAACTAGTAGCTGAACACACCACTTCTTTAGATTTAATTATTTTTTTAGTTTTTATTAGTCCACCTTTAAAGTGGTTGGTTTACATATCTCCGGGGATATGCTATGTTTTCAACTGATTTAACACACAACATGATTTTAACCACTTCCTTTGTGTTCAAACATAAAAACTATCAAAAGGTTTAACGTTCCATGCAATCGAAAAACCATGTTAATGAAAATCTAGTAATAAACTGCAATAAAGCAACCTTTCACGCTATCAAACGAGCTCAAACGCATAGCAAACGATAGTTAAAATTAATCACAACGAAAGCTAGACTGTGGAAAACTGTGCGCGACGGCTTTTGCAGCTTACGTTAATCAGGGCCAGCTGACGTAGACGTAGCTGAAAACAAAAAAAAACCGTGCTCCCTATGACTTTTTATACTTACCTAGCTACCGTACCCCATTAATCAGTTGTGCCCAAAATTTGTACCCAAATGAAGAAAAACGGCAGCAGCAGCAGCCAGGAAAACAATTCCAGGTAACACCGCCCCGTGGAACTGGCTGGTTCAGTTAATTGGTTTTATAGGGCTCCAGTGGTGCCAGCCCGGTAGCCCTGCCGAAATCGAGATTCGGGCCCTTTCCTCTCTCAGTCTAAAACCCCCACCGTGTTGACGATCAGCATGACGCACGGAATGATTCCGGAGCAGACCTCGCACAGCTCGCCATTAGTAGTCAAATAATTTCCCAAACCTTCGCCCAGCTCCCCCCGGTTGCTGGTTCCGATTGCTTATCACAAGCGTGCCCCGATCGCGTTGTATTATTTATAAATAAAAGAGCACAACAGGAATGCGCTACCCCATTTTGGCAGTGGAAACAGTGGAAGTGCAGCAGCGTGTTTGTGCTCCCGTGTGAGCTCACCGGAGCGCGGGGCGGTTAAGACAAAAGATTAATGTTGCGCCCCATTTTGCACACTCATTGGGCACTCCCGTTGCAACGGGGGTAGCGAGCTTTGTAGTGCTTTGTTTGGCCGGTGCTACTGCTTACTGTTGCTGGTCCTGCAGTTCGGAGGTCTGTGTGAGCTGTACATTTTAATTTATGTAAAACCGCCCATTCTATCCTCCCTTGCCATGGTTGCCACCTCTCAACGCTCAAAATCTTCCATTTTCCGAACCAACCTGCTGGTGTTCTTATTTTTGTAGTCTTCTTCTAGCTGCGTCTGCCTCTGCTGCCTGCTTTGGTGTACCAAAGCGCCAAACGGCGTTGCTTCTGATGAAGCTTTATTACTTTTATTTGAATTTGCTCTGTTCACTGCCCCATTTTTTTTTCAACCCCTTTCATGTAATGACGTTCGCCTTCATTCTTCCGTTTCCACTTGCCCATTCCCATGGGTCGGCCATCGATTGCACTCCAGTTTTTATCAGGCGATGATGATGGGGCTACGCATTACCGCCCAGCTCCAGCTCCAGCTGTATCGGTTGTGCTTGTAGGAGCAGCGATAAAAATCACCTTGTTGTACAGTCTCCTCCTCCCCTTCCGCTCAAGGAAGTGAAACTGTCAGTGACACCGAGCAAATTCACTCTGTCTGCACATTTGCCTGTACCTTCCGGTATGCTGGAGTTGAAGCATAAAACAACAAAAAGGGAAACTATGTTTGGTTCCTTCCTGCACTTGTGAGCCGTTTCGATCAGGAATCTCTAAAAATGGTCGAAAAACAAAACACACACACACACACTCTCTGAATGGAGAGGATCGTTTCGGTTGCTTCTTTTTTCAGAAATGCTCGCCTCTGTTTGCATTATTTTCATACTCCACCGGCCTTTGGGCGAAGCGCCACTGCGCTTTTCCTTCTCCTGGACTGGACGTTGTGTACAAACAGGTTCCATGTTAATGTTGCCAGTGCATATAAATATCGGCGCTGGTAAGTATAACCATAATAATCACACTCGCAGACCCCCGGTCAGCCCGGTCGGTGCAGCTTTGCATGAAGATTTTTTTGTTTTTGAACAACACATTTTGCTCCCTGTTGGTAAATATGGTAAAGGGGCGGAAGGCACTCCAACGGAATGGGAAGCAATGGTGATGACTTCATGTCGCAGAAAGGAAAATTGCGAATACTGGGTGCTTGAAACGACGGAAAATAAAAAAAAAACCTGAGCAACAACATATGTGAGTGCACAAGCCTCAAAGACACTTTACACTGGAAGAGAGAAAACTAAGAAGAAAAAAAAAACAACTAAAAACGATCACTTTTGAAGAAAGCAACACACGACCACAGCGGGGTGCGGTGTCCCCGGGGCTGGGTGCAGATGGATGAAATTATATACCTCACAAATCTCGTGTTTATTGTTAATAAATTATACACACCGTACATGTATCAAAAATATTTTTCATAATATTGTTACACCGTCCGTTCTGTGCCTTGTCCCGTCGCGTTCCGACCTGGAAGGGGCTTTCGGTTCCAAAAGCCCGGCGGTATGCGCCACACCCAACCACGCTACAGGGCTAGGCTTGGGCAGTTTCCTTCCCATTCCTTCGTTGCTCTGCTCCAGCAGTGTACGGGAAGGTTCGATGGGTTTTTGTTTTAGTTTTGAGCTTCGGTGTTCTGCCAGCTATCCCAGGGAGTGAGAAAAACGGGCGTTGCAGTCCCAATTTTCGGCCAGCATGTCCTGCAAGTAGGTTAATGGCTACGGTCGTGATTATGAAGCGGTCCGAGCTGTTGACCGAGAACGAAAACGCACCAACAACTGGATACTTTCATGTGCCAGGAGTTTCATTCATGATTTAACATATTTTTACTAGTTTACTCATATCATCATCTCACATTTGCAATGGCAGACACATTTGATTAGGAAATTGTTGATTTATTTGTCAATGACATAGAATGAAATTGCAACTCGATAATGTATGCATCTAATTTAGGAATTTCATCATTCACCCAGAATCAAAACAAACTGGTTTGACCAATCACATTCAGGCTCATTAAAATGTCAACTACAGCAGAGTGTATTGCATTCTTCGAAAATAGATCATTGGACATTGATCATTAATATTCTAATGTAGAGAAGTGCATGTTGCTCGATTATTTCGTCAAACAATTGTTATGTTTGTGACTTCATTTCATAGCGATTTTGCTGCTACAATTCCACTCTTTTATAATACCTGCAACCAACACCTCCATTTCGAACCAAAGCTTCCCCATGAAGCATCTTTAACCCTTTTGCTTGTTTATTCCAAATTAGTTACGGGGCATCGTTTTCCCATCCCAAGCTTACACTCCACAAAAGACCATTCCTAACCTTACAACCCCGGGAAGGTGTCAAACGGCCGAGCGAACGGACACTCCCATGCTGCATAGTGATTGACACTGATGGCTCCAGCGTTGATCCTCAAGGTCACAGGCCAGATTCGGCAACAAGCCTCGAGCCGAGTTTGAAGAGCTTCAACAGCTCTTCCCCAAAAACCAAACTCCAAAAGACACACACACACACACCACGCCATCAACCCCCCCAAAAACCGGTTAATGTAAGCAAAAGCATAAATAAACTCGATGCTCTTGGGTCGTTTGTTTTAGAAGCGATAAGAGTTGTGCCTCGCGGGTCTCTTAGGATGCGTGAACATATGAAGCACTTTTCGTGCGCTTCCCAGCATGAGTGTTTTGAAGCGTCTTGTTAAGGACTTTGTTGTACTGTACCACTTGTTGGGAGGGTTTTTTTCACACAGGATTATGATAACTTTCGTACCCATACACCGACACCTGAAGACTTAAAAGCTTATCTGAAGTGCTCCGAGGGATTAGAACAGAAAGCCTCATTTGTTATATTGCAAGCAGCGAGGCATCAAACAGCCATCAACCGTCTTCTCAACGAGGCACTAAAGAAATCTCCCCAAAAGAAGATTGTCCCCGAAGACAAACTTGTTTCCGATTCTGGAACTGTTCTCCGCTTATGCCCAAAAGTCCCACAGGTATTGATTGCATTTTTGGGGGGGGGGGGGGGGGGGAAAGATATTATGCCGAAAACTGCTTCATTAGCCGCGGGGACAACTTTCCGATCCGTGCGACGATCGTAAACGCGTAAGTGATGCAAACCATTAACCGATTTATTTCGGTTCAATCCAATTAGATGAATTGCCTTCGATCGATCGAGAATGTCAACCTGGTGGGGGAAGGGGAGAATGTTGATTGTACGTGAGAGCGGTGCAAATGCAGTCGGTTTTATGATGTGGAGGCTTTTGTGGAGAACGTTGTGGAGTGCATTACCACCCAAAAAAGGGATATTTTAACTGCGCTGCTGCAATAAAGGATTCGTCAGC
>AXCO02010319.1:0-11335 GCA_000473525.2 Anopheles melas
TTTCGTTTGGTGGTAAATAGCACTGCTACGAAAGGAAGTGGAAATTGGGTACCATTATTGGGGTTGTCTTTTAGTCTCGTTTGCATTTTCTTCAAGCATTTCCATCTTTCCCCTTGATTAATCAGCAAACGCATATGTTGATGTGGTAGCTGCTTTCGTCACAACTGCTACCATTAACCGGACTGTGGAACCGCGCCACTCCCAAAAGCTGGTCGGTATCATTTTACAACCCGCTGCTGGGACCTACATGAGGAGCCTGATTTATGCCCTACAAATGATTGATCAACCGTACCCGGGACGCGCGCGCGCGTGTGTGTCGGCGCACAATAAACGCTTTATTGGTCAATTCACCTGACAAAGGGAATGTGAAGTGGTGCTATCGTTATTGGTGTGATGCAATTTTACACCTCGTTCGAGAGAAGAGTGTTGTGCTGCGAAGATGCGCATCGGTGTAAGCGGCCCATTCCGTGCCTGTGTGTGTGTCCCTACCTTCCGGGAGTGTCTGTTGTGCGCACGTACTGATCTTTGATTGCATTTACAATTCAATTACGAGCCACACCAGGACATGCATGCTGATGTGGAGTGCGATGCAGTCATTTATTTTTAGCTTTTCTTATCCGCAATTACTTCTAACGGACAAATGAAATGTTACATTTAAATCTTTGAACAATTGAATGATTAAAATTAAAATGATGCTTACATGCGCGTCTCATTAGTGTTAGACAAGTAATTTAAATAAACACACGCCAGCACGCTTGCAGACGGCGGGCGACTAACACATTTGCATCCCTCGTGGCTGTCAATCACTTGCTAGCTGGTCGTTGATCAAGCATTGGCTATTATGATCGATGATAAACGAATCGATCATCTAAACACTAACGCTCGCTAATGTCACCTAAACATTTAGCAGCAGAATCGGCTATGAAAATGTCATCCGGTTTGTAGCGTTTTGTTTTAGTTTTTTTTTTCTCCCTGTTCGGTCCTTTACCAATGGCAGCATCCCTGTCTCCATGGAGATGCTAACACCTATTTGACCCCTGCGCGGGGGCACCAGCAACCAGCAGCAAATCGGAAAACGGCATGATGGCTTTACACGGACCGACAATCGTAAAACACAGTAGGCACACATCGGTCGTCGTCGTCTTCGTCGTCTGCCCACCCGTTTTGCAGGCAGGCACGAGTGAAAGAGAGATTGGTTGACAGTGAAGTGTAGCAAGAACTGGCCATAAATGCAATGATGTTTTATAGCTGCCGATGGTAAATGCTGTGTGTTGCAGCAGGTTCAAACCGCAAACACCCCCCGAAGGCTACCGTTTGAACTTGAAAACTCGGCTGGTTTGATCTGTGTGTTTGTGTGTGTGGGTCATACAAACGAGCCAGAATTGTTAGAAGCGTTGTCACACAGTCGCGGCGGATGCTGCAGCGTCGACTAAGAGGTAACATCTTTTGTAGCGTGAGTGACGGGGGGGGGGGGTTTGTGTTGCGTCGTTGTGTACTAAAGCACTGCGACGTGCAATAAAGAGGATGAGTTGTCGTGCGGGTTACTTAGTGTTGCGGTACAAGAAGGAAGTGATCAAACTGGGAAATAGTACTAAGGAGGATCTGTTCCACTAGTTTTTGGTTGTTACTGTACGATAAATGGTAGTAGACAAAAACAGTGTACTGCTTTATTTTTTTGTTATAGTTTGAGGGATCAATATTTACGTATAAATTAATGCTCAAAACTGTAAACTATTACTCCATCTTAGTGCCTTAGTGGTATAAGATCACTAAGGGACAAGGCAACTATTAAGATTTAGTCGACTATTTCGGTAATTCAAGCGCTATGAGTAGTCGAACATGCTGATATAATGAATATATGAAACTGTTATAGAACCACTAAGTTAAAGTATATGCTTGTATATTTAGTTTATCTTTGGTGACTGCTAGAAGCAATTGGTACAACCAAACGTATCATATATTTTGAGATATTTAATTTAATTTGTGAAATTTTAAACTTAGTTCATGTTGGACAAATTTATTCAGTTTTATAATTATATTTATGTTTTGAATCATACAATTGAACGAGTAAATATTATTAAAAATTTAGTCAGTTTAATAAACGTATTTTGTTTCGGAAATGGTGCAAACATGGGGAAAAAATGTTACAAATCTTACAATCGCATTGAAATTCCCTTTTATATTGAAAAAGGATTTCACGATCATGAACCCACCGATCAAAATCACTGATTCACGCCACCAAACTGACGCACGTCGCGCAACACACGCGACACGCACGCGGTTCAAGCTTTGCGCGCGCGCGCTGGCTACGGCGAGACGCATCTGTGCTCACCATAGTGAGCAGATCGTCATCATCTCCCGCCCATCTCCCGCCGGATGATGGGAAACGGTATAAATAAGCCTTTGAAATTCGCAGCGCATTTCAGTCGGCTGGCGATTTTGGCGCGTTTAGGATCGTTCTGCGTGTGCCGGTCCTCACCGTGTAGGGGACATTATTTTTGGCTCGTGGCGCTCGTGAGCAAGGGTGGTGTCTGAAGTGCAAGGATCAATCATTGTGCCTCGTAAAGAAAGAATTAGTGCAAATGTAAATACAAGGAAGACAAAGTTGTTTTTGTGAACAATTCAACACTGCCATATTAGGTGTAAAACGTGCTTAGAACAGTGAATATAGTGACCGCACACCGCAAGTACGCAAGAAGCAGCTATTTTTATGGATTAATTGTAGCTGCTTGAAGATCAAAGAATCGCTGTAGAACAATCTTCACCCTCCTACTTGAATGGTGTGCTTTGCCGTGTGCTCGAAAATGGTGAGTTGAGTGGATCTTCTGCGCGCGTCAAGAATGAAAAGTGACGCTCAGGATATTACGAGCACGTCCGTCAAAACGTGATCGTACTATTGAAATTGGCTGCCAGATGGAGATATCGCTTTCAGTGGGATCCAGTTTCTGGTTGCTCCCTTTCTGGTGAGGGTGGGTGACGCGCAGTAAGTGACTCAATCCTGTGACTTAAACGCAGGACACGTTCGGTACATGAATCGGTAGGATCGACCTGGTACATCCGTCTTGGGGGTTGGCGCTAATAGAACCGTTCGCCCGTGGTGCATCCGGATGTTCCAACTACACCGACAACGATCGTTTGTAGGTGCGTGCGTGCCTAACGCTGTGTGTGTGTGTGTGTGTGTGGTTCCTCCCTGCAGAATATATTGCAGATTATTGACGTTCTGTCACCTCGTTTAGCAAGGAATGTTGATATTTCGTGACGACTTCCCCACACACACACACACACACACACACTCATACACTCATTACGTCGTTGGCGTTCGTTGGTTCTGATCATCTGGCGCGAGAGTTACTTGCATTTGCCATAGAACAAAACGTGGCAGCTTCTGCAGCACACGTACCTAGAAATGATGGATAAATTGTCATGATTTACGGTGAATGTGTTGTTTATGCAAATGCTTCTGCCGTTGCTGCTACACCAGCTCGATCGATTACTACCGATTGTGTGCGCGAGGCGCAAGTGGTGAAAACGATCGCTTCCTTTTTTGCCCCTTTTTGCTGTGGTGCTTTCGGTGGTAAAGATACCACCCGGAGAACAAGGAGCGTGTTCTGCTTGAGATAAAGCAAGTAACATTGCTGTGTATGTTTCTTGTTCTGTCCGAGAACCGTTGAGGGAAGCGCAAACACGTGCGCTAATACTCGTCCGGAGTGGCTCTATCGAACGCAACAGGACATCGTGAAGATGAGTCATGGGGTGGTCGTGGGGTTTTTTGTTTTGTTTTAAAATATCTAATGTTATACGGTGATACACAGAATGCATAAATTTCCAACCGGCCCGTTGATCCTTGGGGTGAATCACATTCTTGCAAGGGAAAGTTTGTAACATTGTAGCAGTGGTTGACGGCGCGTGGGGGAACTCTTTGAAGGACATTCGGACGATCTTCGCTGCGTGTTAATTAGCAATTGGGTGGAGAATGGGAATTCGCCATGGTGTCGTCATGTGGTGTTCGACTTAGGTCAGGTGTGTTTTAGTGGAGAGCAATGCTTTGAATCAATTTATCGATAACAATGCATCGTGACATCAAAATCATATCCATTTTAATTTATTTTTACAATTAGTAAATTCAATTATCTGGACAACTTGGCAATCCATTCAATGCTCAAAGTATTTTCCGTCGTAAAATATACTTTTTCCAATATTTTTGCGGTTTTTATTGAGAATCCAGGTCGGCTGTTCGGCCGCTATCCCTGCAACGGTCTATTTTTTCACCTAATCGTAATTGGAGACGTTCTGGTCAGCCATATCATGTCCCATCGACTAGAACAATCAAATAATCCAAAGGATCAATGTGTAGGCTACACATTGTCGAGGATAAAACTTCCATTTTCAGTGTTTATTAGACCTTTTCTAAGGATGCTTTAGGAGCTGTTCTTTAAAAAAGTGAACTAACGGGGTTCGTCGCTTGTTGACCAATTGCCATACGAGACTCAGTTTTTCACCTTTCGGACATTTTTCCTTGCTTTTAAGCGATGCGAAATTACTTGCTATTATACTTGGAGCGTGTCAAATGGCCCTTCGGATCGTTTCTCCATACTTTCAATAGTGAAGCAGAGTTCTTTAGCCAAGCGCCTGTTCAAGATAAAATTCTTCATGATGGGCAGAAAGCGTGTAGTGTGGGTCAATCCTCGGATGATTGATCATGTCGTAACAGATCATTCAATACGTTCGTTGATAGTACTGGAGGATTTTGAAACACATTTTGAAGTACTATTAACTCCAAAACATTGATTTAAAAACATAGAATTCTTAATAGCTGAAGTGGTTGGATGAAAAGTCCAATAAATTTGATATTACTCTTTTCAAAGAGAATGATTAGTGGAAGGAAGTATGCAATACGTAATCAATTTTTTCGTCTGTTTGTACAACACTCTTTCACATTATCTAACCGTAACGCTCATTTCCCCAAACAGAGTTGCTCCCCCAAAAGCTCATATGTACCCATAGAGGCTTGCATTCCACACACACACACAAACACACACAAACACACACACAAATCTACCAAATGCTCCACACAAGCATGGGAAGATTTATTTAATACTTCTCCCTACCGTCCTCATCACCGCCAGCATTATTGTCCACCCAGGTGAGCTGATTTAAACAAACCGTTTTACCGTACGGTGACGGCGGTAAAATACCATAACGAGCTCATTGTTTGATCAACCGAAACCGAACCGTGGCCAGAAGTGATCCCGCCCGAAACTGTCACAAAAGCCAGCAATGGTGACAGCAAACAGCAGTTGCACGGTTGTGCGCTCCTTGCACGATGCACCATACAATCGTTTGGTCCACAGGCAAAGGTGGCGGGATGGTGGAATGCGAAATATTGTATCACTTTTGGGCGAGACGCCGAAAGGAAGGGAAAAGGGGAAAAACATGAAAACTTCATTATCATTTCGGTGTTTGCATCAAGGGGACAAGTTTTGCGAGCAGCCGCCGGTGTGGAGCATACTTTTTGGCGAACAATTTCCTTGCAATCGCGGTAAAGGTGGGTTGCATGAAAGAAATCGAGGTTTCCCGCCTGCCACAGAGTCCAAAGCACCCAAAACTCGAGGCTTTTTTGGTAGTACCCGGAATGTATGTATGTGTGTGTGTGTGTGTCTCATAAATATGGATGATTGATATTTGGTTATGCTAATGGTTATGCTTTTCCACCTGCAGCAGCAGCGGCTTGCATCAGGTCAGGTTGTTGTTATCTGCGCCCCCGAAGGGTCGCCAAGCTGCCCTAGTAACCGAGAAGACCGATCTTCCCACATTGAGGTGAACCTGATGCTCTTCGCTGTCGTTGCATTTCCCCTTCCCCACCCCATCCCCGTTGCCCAATATCTCAAATGACAGCGCAGGGGAGCCATAACTTAGGCCAAGATTGCAACAAGAGCGGCCGGGCAATGAATCTCCCCTGGAGACGACCTCAAAAAAAAATGGGGCTCCCTTGCTCTCGGGAATGAGTGCAGATTCGTTATATAACAAACGGTTAGACGAAAGACTAGAAGCGATGCATGACACTGAAACACACACACACACACACACACAAACACAGGGGGCTCACGGGCGTGTTGCGGGATGCTAATCAGTCGCCCGAAGTGAAGACCGTGAACACGTTACGAACTGGTTGATAGGTCACCCAGTGACATCTTGCGGCCGGGCATGCACGCGCCCCACATGCCGGCCGGGTGTCTGACTGCAGCAAACCGGTCGGGGGGGGGCACACTTTTGTTTTCGTTTTCGGCACACTTGGAAAACTGGATCGCCGCCCGTGCCCACCCGATGCACCGACGTACCCCCAAGCGGGAGAGAAGGTCATTGATGCGCGGTTGTTTTTGTGGCTGGATTGCTGATAACAATTATCGACTCTTGGATGGTTGCCATCTATATGGGGTTTTGAGTGTGACGTTTTCGTTGTTTGAGCAAATCTTGAAATGATCTCGGATGATCTCGGCGCTAAAACGACGAGGCGTGTCGCTTTTGCGGTGTAGTAATCACCTGATCGTGGCATAGTTTTTAATGCTTCATTGATAAAATGGTGGCAACGCCCAGATGAGATGGAAGACAACATGTCCCAGACTTGGGGCTTCGATCGAAGATGATCCGAATGGTTAGGATGCGTATGTGAAATGATCTTGAAAAGTCTGGATTGTTCCTCAATTTGAAAGGAGAAGAAATGAGATGGAAATGCTCGTTTATAAGAGTTTCTTGCTGAAACAGTTTCATTCAAAATTATTATTATTCTTGCTCTTTTGTATCGGTTCAATTTTTCAATTATCTTAGAGTTATCAAACATTCCCTAATGCTAATCTTTATCTTTGCATCCTCAGATCGGATGGCCCAAGACTCGTGTTCATAGAGGACATCCGGGCGAATCAATGTCCAATATACCTCGTGACTTTCGTGAGGTCTCAAAGTCTTCTGGATCTCAGCAGCTGGGAAAGCCGCATAGTATGCACGATTCTCCTGCACAATGCGTCTCCGGATGTCACTGCTGATCTCGTTGCTTGAAGTGACGACCGTCTCAAGATCGCAGAATCCAGAGATCCTTTACCATCTGGAGATTGGTACCGTCATATATGCATATTACGTACCCATCGGGAAGCCTGCTGCCTATCGTAGAATTGTGAAAATGCTTGAACAATAAGTCTGTTCATTTTCAAATAAATTTGACCAAAATTTCATTTTCATTCTACGCTGAATCACTGGCTTTAGTTGGGCCTTTTAAATGTCTGGTCTTGATTTCTCCAGAGTGAGTTTTGAGGGAAGTTAGCCTTCTCATGTCCCTGCTATTCATATTTCAAAAGTATTTTGAGACTTCAACAGCGATCGTCAATTATTCCACTCACGACAGATGGAAACATTAATGTCTAGTTTGTTCTTTTCCTTCCATTATCTAATTTCGTCCGATCAAGAGCTCCTAGACCACATCCCTCCCGTTGGTCTATGGACACGATCACACTCATTAAAAGCGTGTGTCGGCATACTAATCCTATTATCCCTCCCCAATAGGTCCCTTCCCACGAGAAACCGATCTCGTCGGCGAAAATCAAGAACATGCCGGCACGTAGTAGAGAAAGATCGTTAACTTACTTTACCTCTTTACCGGACGGGTTCTTGGCTATGTAAGAGAAAGATCTGCTAGCGAAACAAAAAAAAAAGGAAGTATACAAACATGTTTGTCAAATAATTGTGTAAATGCTTTTTTTTGTTGGGTTTTGTTTTGGCTTATCTCCAACACCAGCATATGGGGTCGGGAATCTGTGCATGCGAAATCGTTAAACTTTTTTTTAAGTTCGCCGCACCTTGACCGCAGGCTGACGTCAGGTTCGGGACGTTCTGAGTGTGCGGGTCATCGAACTTCGTTTGTCTCGTCACCCATCGAGGCGCTGTGCAGTTTAATAGTTAGACGTCAGAGAAGAATGTGGCCAGATGTCAGAGAACGACTATTAATGATATCGTCGTTAGCGTACTGCCGCTCAGATAGCGATCTTGTACCTTGTTTTTTTTTATTATTTAAATTCTTTCTGCAATCTATTGCTTTCATCGGGGAAGGCAGGATACCGTTGGGTGTTTTGTTTGCATCCCGAAATTGTGCCTTGTACCTTTTCCAAATGGTCATCAAATGTTATTGGGTCATTTGTCACTGCCGGGGACGGGACACTGCCATTTTGGCACAGTGTCGAATATCAACCTTCGTGCTTGATTCTGTCGATGATTGAGTGATCTTGCAAGAACAATCAGGATAAGAACAGTGAAACGCGGAAAGAGAGAATGTCTAATAACGTGGTTATAAAGATTCTCTTCCCTAAGGCCTCTGTGCTGCTGGACCTGGACCGTGACACTGTTGCATGCTGCAATTTTGCCAAGATCGCCAAAGCCCCCGGAGGTGACGATGTTTCCCACACGATTGCATTCAAGCTCGATGAGCGGTGGCGCGCAAGCGGATTGTTTGGTGCCCCTTTGGCATGCGGGGACCTACTGCCCCACTAGACGATGGTTTTTGCATTTCGGACCGCGATGCGATTGTGCAAATTGTGGTCCCATTTTTGTCTCTCTCTCTCTTCACGCAACTGCACCTTCCCGCCACACCATACCGTACCGTGTCAGAAGGTGACAAAGATTAGGCCGCGTAACGTTCCCCATGCAGACTTAAGCCCACCGTTCTGCGCAATCTACTAACCATCTTGTCTTGTGTTTGGTTCAAACGATCGGCAATACAAAAAAAAAAAAAACGTTCCGGCATATTCTGCTGGCGCTGGTGACGGCTGGCCGGTTAATGGTTGGGTTGGTGTCCGTGTCCGTGTGACTTGTGTGCACAGAGTGACACATTTCAGAGCGCGCCCCAAAAGAGAGGAACAAAAAGCCTTCACCTCCAGCCGTCCGGTGGTTTTCCGTTTGTGTGTGTGTGTGTGTGTGTGCGCGTTTTTTTCTGCTAGATAATTCAATTAAGATAGCAAACCGTCTCAGCAATTTGTCGCGTTTGGCGTGTGTGGATACGGTAGAGCGGACGTGCGTACGGGCAAGCGGGTGCTTAGCCCCGTGTGCCGAGTTGTCGTAATTTGTCCAATGACCGTAACTGCAAAGGTGCCGTGACCTGTGTGTCGGAAGATTAGATTAGCTGATAGAGGGAGGGAGGAGATATAAAAATGATAGCGTTTTTTGTTGTTGTTTCTTCCAGAATTGTTTTGAATAAGCAATCCGTAAGAACTGTACACGGTATGAATCTGAAAGCTTAGACAATGTGAAGAGTCGAACAATTGAGCTTGATTTCAAAAGGAGATTTAGTTCATTCTCCATGGTATTTGTGTTGGGCAATCGTGTTGCTTCTTAATTTGTATGTGAATTAAACCGAACTTTAGACGGAGAAACAATGTTTTATACTTTTAAAAAATGATAAATTACTAGTTTTACCAATGATTAGTCTGATAAACCACCCTGAATAATTCTTTAAATGGACAACAAAATGACAGCCATTATTTTGCATTCGCTTGTTTGCACTCTCTTGCCTTATGTGATCAGTACAAAGTTAGGTTTTCTTCAGAATACACAAACCTAATAAATATAAATTGATTATTTATAACATTTAGAGCATTTGGTATTAAAGAACTTGTATCTGAACTTTTTCTCTATTTTTTTGTTTTGTTTATACTTTTGCATATATTCTTGCCTCTAGATAAAAAGACAATATATATTACAATACAAAAGACAATACGTAAAGTTAGACAAATAATTTAAATGCCTCCTTCTATTACACTTTTGAAAATTATCTAAAGATGTAAAAATTATCAACATGATCTGAACACAAATATAAAAAAAACAAGAACAATAAACATCAAAGTAATTATTCAATGATCCACTGACACTAATCAGTGATACAACTTAGTTTCAACTTTGACATCCATTTGGGTTTATTAAAAGGCATATTCAATTGGTAGATAATTGATAAAAATGGCCTTTCATTTTTAATCATTTTAAACATTTAATTTCTCTATCATTTAATATGCTGTGATGTTTTAATGATTTGCCCGCGCATCTAATATAATATCATATTTCTGTGGTCAGATTTGTGATCATCATATTTAGTGCAGTAATAGTCGATCCAAAACAAACAAACGCAGGTATCTCTTTCCTTAAACATACGGTTGTTCCGTTCAATCAAAATTATTTAAAATTCATCGAAAGGGAAAGGCAAACGTGTCGATCCAATACAACACATCACGCGCCTACCCGAGAATTCCATTAGCATCTTCCAATGGCGACCTTGAAACGGTATCATCGCTCTCAACCCATCGGATCTATTTCTTCTCCACCTGTCGTGCTTGTGCTTGTGTCCGCTTCCCCGCTGCCGGCTTTACCGGTCTAGTAGAAAATCGAACGACACAAACATAAAGCCACAAACCACCTCTGCACACCAAGACACTTTACAACGCCCAAGCGCCCAGAGCGTTATCCGCCTGTAAAAGACGCGGGGCCAGTGAGCGAAAGAACTCAATTGACCGAAGGACAATTGTATCCGCTACGAAAACCGCTAACGGGTGTGAAGTATCCCACTCGGCGAGCATGTTTTTGTCGTCAGCGAAATAGCAGCAGCTTCAATCAAGCTGACAGAAAACAAAAGCGTGCACTTTTTTATAGGATTAGGTGGTGTGCCTTGGGACCAGAATGGAAGGATCATTAGGTTAATGTATTTTTATCTCGTTCGACGCATGATCGTAGTATACCGTAAAGGCGGGAGGGTCTTCATTATGAAAACGTTAAAGTTTATTTTATTAAATTAAGATTTGCTACAAAACAAACGCACGCCTATCGAAGACTAATGGGGCGTACCACTAAGCTTCGCGCTACACGATATCCTCAGGCGATGACTTTAATCAACACGAAAGCCCCCGAAACATCATACTTAGGAGGAAGATTACTCCTCCTCCACTGATGAAGGTGGTGCAGCAGTCGTGTTTGGGGGGTTTTTGCTTATTTATAGTAGCGTGGTGTCTTTTATCAGAAATCAATTTATTATATTACCCTCTTTGGAAGGCAAACCACTCGTCGTCTTCATATCGACGACCGTACGGCTTGTGGGTGAGCTTGATGGCTTGGTACGCGCGGTTCACGCGGTGTGCCCTTCGATGGGACGCGTCGCGTCGAAGCCCTGTCGAACCAGTTATAATGCGTACGGGGCACATCGCAGCGCCGTGGTTGCGTAACGAGCCGCATCTTCATTAAGGCGGCCGCAGCATCGAAGATGATCGTTATTTCAACTGGTTTTCAGTTCAGTTCAGTTTGTTTTTTTTTT
>AXCO02010320.1:0-11333 GCA_000473525.2 Anopheles melas
AAAAAAAAAATACATCATATGCAAAAATCCACACAGCATCCCTTGCAGCCAATGCTAAGTAAAGTAGTGAAACAAATGTAGGTATATATATGTATATTGTATATGTATATATATATATATATGGTACAAACAACATAGAGCGCTAACGTATGCCTCACAAAACCGACACACAACCTAACAAACTTCCACAATCCACAGGAAGTCGTGGATTAGCATGGATAACGCGTTTAATACGCTTCACCAAGGCTGTGCGAGTAGTTGTGCCCGTGGTTCGGGTTTGGCGACGGTGGCATTGGTCAGCAGCAGTGTAGTACCCTAGTCAATTCTTCGTAACATCCAAACACTGCTCGCCAGTCGCTATCCATTTCTTACCGTGTGATCTTGCTCAGAAATTTTCCTGTACTTCAATCCTCACGGTAGAAACGGCCCCAGATTCTGGCCTGGATTCGTGTGAACTGACTGACTGACTGACTGACTAACCAACGCCAAACCGTCAAGCCGAACCTCAGTCGAACGCGCTAAACGGTACTGACAGCTAATAATAATACGCATACTTGCAGACAGCACTACTACCCACACACACCATTCAAAAGCTTAGTGGTAAAAGAAAAACAAAACGAGTAGGAGATAAGATAAGAAAATGCTAGTAAAAGACATCGAAAGCCATACTACGTAGTAAGTAAATGAGTGTCGCGACGTTCGCAACCCGGCACCGCTTTCCCATCGTTCGTCGATGGTAAACGCTGCCTTAACAGACTCTTGTTAAACTCTCTAATAGCATTTGACGCAAGGAGTGATGTGTGTGTATGTGTTTCTATGTGTGTGTGTGTGCTAATGAGTTTGAATGTATGTTGTACAGAACCAATTAGCAAAAGTAACTTGATATATGTAATGAGTATATTGCACGAGTATGTAGAATATGCAAAGTGTAGTATATTTATATATTCATGTTTATATGCATATAACGGTATTGTAATGGTAATATATATAAAACTATACATATGCAGTATAATGTAATAAAAATTTCGAAGAAGTATTATAGTACTAATATAATAAGCTTTTATATTGAGGGGGAAAAATGGTAGAAAAATGCTGTTTACAAACTCTAGGGTCAGCTAACATTTCACCAACACATTCATTAATAGAAAATAAGGGCATTACTTTAAGGTTTTTTTTTGTGTTTGGTTGTTACAATTTTTGCAATCAAGAATTCTAATCCACTTTCATCCCTGACGGCATTAGTACAGACAATTAGTACAGGCGCGCGTTTGCTCTACCTCTCGGAACGTATGATCTCCCTTTTGCTGTTTTTATTCTTTGTACTTTGATCATTCCCGTTTCGATTCGCTGTGTGGTCTCTAGTGTTTTTGTTGGACACACTACATTTTTTGGAAAACTTTTGTTTCACTATTCACTGTATAAAAACCCGAGCAAGGCAAAAAGGGGGCACGATTTATAGGGTTTATGGGAGGCGAACATAAAGCACACAAGCACAGGCTAAGCTTGCAATTATTCGTTACTGCTGTAACCGTTCTGTATTTTCTTATGCCTATATTTTAAACCACCTGCTACCAGAAGTTCACTAATCAGATGGATAGGATTTACTTCTCCTAGTTCAACCACAGTCCAGATAACCCAGCGTAGTGAAAAAAAAAACAAAGGTTAAAGCAAATGTGCGAGCAAAAGTAAAGAAAAAAGGCACACCAAACCTAATTTACTCCAGGCAAGGTTTATTCCTGTGTCCCGGGGGGGTTCAGATTCCTGGGAGGAAGGAGCACAAAAAGCACAGTAAGCACTCTAGTAGTACGTCACACCGTATTAAAATAGTAAAAAAAAAAAACAATCCGTCGATACGACACCACTCTACAACTCATCGGTCACACAATGCACGGAGGTGGTAGGTGTATTTGCACTAACAGTGGTAGTAGCATTAGCGATAACAGTGACAGTTAATATTGAGCGCAAGAGAGAAAAGGAGCAACAAAACGTCGGCTAACCGGACTCTTTAAGCTACACAACAGAGCACGTGGACACTATGGCGGACGGTTTGGGGCATTCGATTCCGGCCAGGACAGGCGCGCTACACTAGACACGCTCACGGGCAACAACAGCAAACAACAACACATCTGGTTGCACATTTGTTGCTTTTGACTGATTTGGACATTGATCATGCATGCGAATCGAATATAAACAAACTCTACAAAGGTACGTAATAGGGAAACGAAACCCAAAAACCGAAGAAAAATATACAACACTCATATTTGAACTAGCGTAGTTATTGACGAATAGGTAAGATCGAAAATAAATGCTGAATAAAAGACAAAACTAAACAGGAATGTTTTACAGTATTACATGGCTATACACATCGCTCAAAGAGAGAGAGTGAAAGAGAGAGAGAGTGAGAGTAAAAAAACATATGTACACAGTGGACAAATCTGCTAAAAGAGATTGTCCCGGGCAACTAGATTGACACTGCAGTCTGGCTCTTGGGGGGTTTTACGTGTCAGTGTGCTTAGTGTGGCATCGATGAACAGGACGCGCGCTTGTGTGAGTGTGTATATCAGAGTGTAGAAAGGGATAGTGAATAGCAAGTATAGAGAAAAAGGATGTTCTAAGGAAACGATGGGTAAACATATAAAAAAAAATGCATGAACATTACAAAAGTAAAATTAAAATAGGATCATAAAAGAAAATTAATGAGTGAAGAAAACGTAAGCATTTGAAAAACAATTTGTTGGTTGGATAAGATAAATAAAAAAATGAAAAGCAAATGGAGCAAGATATAACCAATAGGAAATCAGAACAGCAATACCGTAGGAAGTAGGATAAAGATGACAAAAATGAATGAAGACGAAAAGAAGGTGAAAAGAAGAGAAAGAAGAAAATGAAAATCACTTAGAAGACAACATTCATAACTGAGATTAGGAAGAAGAAGAAGAAGAAGAAGAAGAAGAAAAACAGATAAATGAAGAAAGGAAAGACAGACGTATGAGAAGAGGGTAAAACAAGAGGAAGTGAAAGATGTGTGTATTACGAGGATAGCCATAAGAAAAGATTGATATATGTATAAACTAAGATGAAAATAGAGAATTGGGAGAAATAGTTGTAATCGGTTTTTTTTTTGTTATGCGGTACATGCACCGTGAACTTACATAAAGCATATTTCTGGCCGCACGCAGGTTAATAGGGTCTACAGTTTTTTTTTATTGTGAATGTTTGTGTTGGGTTCAATTCAAGCTTAAAGCTCTACTGCAATAGGCGTGGGGTTAATACAGATAATTTGAAGAATTAGTTTCCATCTTTCTTCGTTGTTTTTTTTTTGTTTTTTTGGTTAAAAGGTAAAAGGTAATAAGAATCATTATCAACATTTTGATCATTATCATCATCATCATCATCATCATCATCGTGTAGTGTTGTCATGGTGGGTAATGGGAATGAAATATAAAGAGATTCATAGGCTTTAACTGAGTGACTGGCCGATGGTTGAAGCGTTTCCTGGCGGAGTGATTGCTAAGTTTACAAAGAGCAACAAGGCCAAAAAGATTGCATTTGTGGGAGGAAAAAAATCGCTCGGGAAGATTGATCGAAATACGGCAAAATAATCAAACACAAATCCCGACGAAATGATATAAAGAGAGAAAAACAAAATGCTAATTTCTTCGCACCCAAGGCGCTAAGTAGTACGAGAGAATATGCACGCCTACGGTGAAGGAAAGAAACGAAGAGCGCCTTTGTAGAGGATAAGGGTTTGTCCACCATTAAGAACTCATAACCTTTCGAAAAATATTTACTCTAAGTTGGGTTTGTAGTCAAAGAGTTGTGTAGCAACTATGGCTATCCCAGCTGTTGTTTCGCCTCAATGGTCTCCCTTGTATTCGCGATTATAATCTCTGCCCCTTGGAAATAACTGACTAACTCTACTACCCGAAAAACCTTCCTGCATGTCTAAAGCGTAGTCCCCGTCTGATTGCGAAACACTAGTAAATAGGAACACCTTGCTGGGAAACATTGTTGGTCAGTTTGTGACACTGCTTTTTCGCCCGTTTCAGTGCAGACAGTGGTAGTGCCCGTTTGCTCACGTGCTCAAACAACACGAACAACACAACACAAACCTAATCAGTAACAAGTTCAACTGTTCTATTCGCCATCGAAAAATGCGAAATATCAAAACCAAACAGAACACAAAACAACAGAAACAAAAACAATCATAAATAACAGTTCACAAAACAAGCGAAATCGTCGCTCTTTGCTCGTTTCTTGCTGCGTATTTTTGTTTGTTTTTATATAGGAGTTTTTGTGGCTTTTCTTCTTCTTCTGATGTTACTGTTGCTTACAAACTAAAATAAAATGCAATTCGTTCGTTTCTCTTGCGTGCGTCCGTGGGATACTTACTTTCGTTTTTGCTTGCAGGGGGTTTCCTAGTTGCCCAATTAGTTCGAATACTCCTCGAACCAAGCCATTGCCCATTCATAGCCGCAATTGCATTTTCCGCTTCCTAGAATTGTTAGTGGTTGGTTTTGGTTTTAAACGGATGCGGGATTCCATTTCTGGGTTGGTTTGCATTTGGTTGTTTGAGTTGGATTGATTGAATTTCTAGCTTGCAGGAGTTTTTTTTCTCTCTTTTTCGTTTGATTGGTTTTGTTTCTACTCCACCTAAAGTGATTTTTTTTTTATCTAACCAGTTGCGTGATTTCCCAGGAAGTACGTACAGTACAGTAAAACGTCATCTATCCGTGAATGGCTGAGGTATGAGCGATGTTCGTGGAAGAAAATAGGCACCTCGTGAATTTCAATACTACCCAGCTGAACAAACGAAAGATTTGACACACCACTTTTGTAAGCTGTGTGTTTTACTGTGGCTTCACAGACACAACACATCTAGCTGATCAAAATTGTGAATGTTATATTTCTGTGAAAGATCTGCTACAGATACAATCTGTTTGTACTAAAAGAGAAATTATAATTATGTTCATACAGAGTTCGCAAAAAAAAATCGAATCGTCCGAAATAGACGAACCAAAGATAGTCACAACGAACTTTCAGCAAGATTTGCATCCACTTTCCAAACTCGATTGAAGCGGGAACGATCAAAATTATTGACATGAAATGGTGGTTTCCTGGGTTTTTAGAACATTTTGCCACATCGTAACATTACTGAGCAGGACACTAATGACGTGCAACCGTTGTATCTAGGCAACAACTATTGCCATTCAGTTTCGATTGAGTTTGGCTGTTTTGTACTAATAAAACTCTAATTTTCTAATTTTTTTTAACAATTCAACGTGGGGCTGAAAGCAATTGTTGAAAACGTGATTATTACTAAATTCTGGAGAATTTTTTTTTTCAATTCAATAATATAAAAGTGTTCCGTTTGAATAATACATAAATATTTAAATTTATTTAATTCGTCCATTATAAAGTTCCTAGTTGCATTCATTGAATTCAAAACATTCCTCATTGGTTAAATGTGTTTTTAGTAAGCACATCAAAACCACGAGAGTTTTGGGCAGAAAAATGACCGTTCATGGTGCATAGTCGTCATAAAGTTGTAATTTATTGTAAGTCCTGGTAATTTTTGAAATTTAACATTTATTCATCATGTTTAGTTACACTTTTAAACAATTTAAATAAGAATATTATCTTATTGATTCGAATAAGATATAATATATATCTTATTGATATAATCACCAAGGATAGACGAAATTCGGTATAAAATCCTTCACATAATGATAAATTTTCTCATAGTTAGTCTTAAGAAATGAAGATTGTTTGCGAAACATCTTTTCTCATATACTCTAACTATTCATGAAAACCATTTTGAGGAAAAAAAAACTTTGAGCGAAAATGTACTACAGATTTAGAATTATGGACCCCGCGAACATCCCGGATATTTGATGCTTTACTGTACTGCAATGGCGTATTGATTCAGCTTTCTTTGTATTAAACCTTCTTTGTGTCCAAAAGTGTATATGTCAGTGGTTTATGAATTGATGCCTCTACATTGATGCCCTCAATAAGGTTGACTTGTGAGCTGTGAGTTGTGTTAACAAACTTGATCTCTGCCTAAGCTCTTTCTCACTCCAGCATTCAACACTCTCTATTGTTATCAGTCAAAGCTTTTGGCTTCGTTTGGTTTTGTTCATTTTGTTGGCGAATTGTCGTTATTTCTTGTTTGTTTTTAAAAAGGGGAGTTTGATTAGAAAGTTTGTAACGTTACTTACCGTTTTCTTTACGAACGAAACAAATCCGTATCCTTTTGATTTTAATGTTTGAGGGTCCCTAACAACGCGACAATCACTATAAAAAAGGGAGGACGGGTGATGGAGGGAGCGGTTTGTGAGTTAATTATGCATAATAGAATCAAAGTTTGAGTGTTTTTTTTTTTGCTAGAAAATGGCAGATTCTCGGGCGACTTGGCTGAATACGAGCTTTTGTGTGTGTGTGTGTGGGTGTGGGTAGGTGTGAGAGAGTGTCTGTATTGTTTTGTCCGATTTATTATGCGTTCATTTCCCTTGTTTTTGCTGTCGTCGATTCGTCGATGAAGCCTTTACGCAAATGCCTAGCCGACCCATTACATTGTGCAGCAGTTTTTCACATTCATGTTGGCCACTGCACCTGCAGTACGAAGGCGTGCGCCTGTTGCCTGTAAACGGTGCTTTCGCCTATGATAATAGCGAGCCCCGTTTTGAACGGTAAACATCGGTGCAGCTGATGTTCACTTATGCAAAGCTACATAATCTTGCTCCCAGTGTGTTGCGGAACAGTTGTGCGGAAAGACAGCTTCGCAAGCAACAGCGGAAAGAGAGCAGAGTGGCGAATGATGAAACAAAAACAAACCGAAGCCAGAGGCTTGCGTTGGCAGACGAGGCGGTTTGGCTCTGGTCCGGCGTGAGCATGCGTTGCACGAGTGCGACAAAAGCCACGCATGATGACATAGCGAACCGCTGGGGCCAACGCTGAGGCCTGCAAGATTCGTCCGAACGGCTCGACCGGAAGTATGCCCGGGCCAGACACCCATTTTTTGGCTGCATAAGTTTGGCTACCCCAGGGCCGGGGGGAAAGGGGAGAAGGGAATTTGGTGACAGGCGGCGTGATGATTCGTTAAATTGATCAGAGGAACGCAATAAAAGGATTACGAGGGACACTATCGAGCACAACTAGGCGGACGAGGCAACATACAATATTTATAAATATATTTATAGAGCCTAAGACGCGCTAAACACAAACATTGTTCGACAGATTAGCAAATGTGTGTGGGTGTGTATTTGTGTACGGTACTTGAAACAACAGGAAAAGCTCGCTAATGATATGAATATACGTCTATAACGCGTAGAGGATTAAACATATTTATTTGCACACTATTGGCGACGTGGGAGGGGAAAGGATGCTCAGGATGGCATAAAATGTGAGAGCCAAGGATCGGACTAACACTAGCACAAACACGGAGCGATCTATCGGCCTGGCCGGTGTTGGCAGTAGTAGTTGTTGAACGCACAAACCGGAAATGGAGAGCAGGGAGCAACTGAAAACCACATTCAAACATATTTTACATCGAAAACTAATAAACGAAACAACATACAGAGATAGGAAAAGTACACTAGTACACGGTTGATTTGTTGAATGTTTTTTAATGAAGAAGAAAGAAAAAAAACGGCATCATTAGTACAAAAATGGAATAAAACTGGTTAATACGGTTAATATGGTTCGCTAACACTCGACGGGAAAGGTTAAAGGGTAAACAGGGCAACACACCGTACTTCTAGAAGCAGTGCTTATGAAGGGATGGCCAGCTGCACAGAGCTACACCCTTTGCTTGGCCGGCTAAATATTTGCCTAGTATTAGTAGTAGTAGTAGTAGTAGTAAAACCATCAAACAGCACGACGAATACAACAAGGAAAAGGAAGCTTGGTAAAATTGTATATATATATATATATATTTATATGAGTATACATACATATATACACAAATGGATGCCGCAGATGTATGTATGTATATGTATGCATATATAGTTTGCATGTTGGTAATATTATTATTATTATTATTATTGTTATTATTATTATATATTAAGGGGTTAGTGAAACAAACAGTTAGTACAACGAAACAAAACGCCTAAAGCCTACTACGGTATACTTAGTTTGATTTGAGGATAGTAAGATAATGTATGTATGTACGAAGCAAAAATATCGATAGAAGAATAAGAAGATAAAGAAGAAAAAAAAAACAAGAAGGAGCGGAATTGAAACGTGTGTAGAACCACCATGCCCGTTATGGGGCAGAGGGCAGAAAACGGGCTGAGGGAAATTCTAGAAAAACTTATTATCGGAAGCACAACACACGGTACACGGCGCGTATTAGTTAGAATGGTAGATAAAAGTACAAAAAAGCGTCAAAGAAACGAACAAACTATACACGACAGAACTGAAAAGAAAGAAGAAAACAAGAAAATACGAGAGCATTATAGGAGCTTGTCGAGGGAAATGTATTGCCACCTTTCCTCACAACTGCCGCTCTCTTGCACTCTCGATTGGCCCCTCTTTCCCTCGGCTCCAAAGAGCACTGGGAGGGAGGTGGGGAGTCATTTCAACTGCATCTTGGCAACACAGTGCTGGCGCAGCGTTACAGCACCACGGCAAATGGAAGGGAAAACAGTTCGTCTTCAAACTGGGAACCGTAAAAATGGCCGTTAAACATACGCCTAACCTAACACATTCACGCTAAATAAGTTAAATGAAAAACAAACAAACTAATAAAGAAGAAGAAGGAATTGCTCGTGCCTTGTCAGTATGAAGAAAGAAGAGGAGGAGAAGCGTAAAGGAACTGTATTGGGAGGTATATACTTACGATATGTCTCCGAACGGGGCGAATGCTTCCTTCAGGGTTTGCGTTTCGATTTCCGGGCTCAAATCACCCACGAATATGTGGTAATGCTCTGCAAAGGAAGAAATCACAAAGAACAGGGAGGCAAAAGGGTAAAAAGGAATGCAATAACATTATGCATTAAATGCATTAAAACAACCGGTGCTTACGAAAAATGTTGAAAAATGCATTAAGTTACGGTCTCTCCCATCCCGTGGCTGAACAATTGGAAATTTAAATTTACAGTGGTTGCTGGTTTTTGCATCCAATTCCGGAACGAACTTGTTATTGTGAATATTAATTTAAACATGTACAGTTTTGAAAATTTGAAGTTTCAATGTTTTTTTTTTAGTTAATTTGGGAATGTTATTCTTTATTTTTCCGATTTTAATTTAAATTTTTGAATTTGTAAGATTCCTATATACAGTCTTTCGCCGAGTTACGCGAATAATGAGTTCCGGAGACATTCGCTTAACTCGGATTTTTGCGTAAGTCGAATGTTACGTTTTACAGCCAAAATATTCTTAATCAATAATGAGTTTTGGGTGAATTTAGTATATTTATGCAATTTATTACTTATTGAATGCAATTCGTGTGGAAAAATAGATTATTTCTGTCTTTTTAGTGTTATTAAACTTTTGGAAAATTTGCAAATTATTTTTCGTTTGACAATTGATGAAGATTATTGTACTGATTTGACATATCAACTGTCAAAAATAAAAATTCGCGTGTCGCGAAACTCGGGAAAAAACTGTACATATATTCTTTTGAGTGTCATCCTTACCGAAGACTTTTTAGATGTTATGCAAAAAGGGGCAAAACACATCATCCTAATGCATTTATTGAAATTACTCAAAGACCTCAGCAACTAGCACCGCTATGCAGCAGGTAGCGCTTTGTTTCTGTCCTTCACTGTGTGTCCTCACTGACCGGTTGACACGCACGAACCGCAGGATAATGTGAAGCGGAACAGTGAGCGTAAAAAAGGCTCAGAGAATGGTGATTGGGGGGGGGGGGGGGGGGGGGGGGGGGGTGGAATGGCGGTAACAGCATAGCCAATAATAATAATAATAATAACGTGCCTAACCGAGCCCCCTGTACACAGCTAGCCCACACTGGAGATTGGCCGCACTCGAACGGAAAAAAAGGAGGACGACGGCGACGCCTCGGCGGTGTCCGGACGGCGCGACGCGACTACACACGCTGTACATAGGTTTATCGGTTGTAAATACTGCAATGCGTATCCCACACCCAGAGCGCGGCAACCCGGCAGCTCCAACCGGGCACGGGGATCATAAATAAAATGTAAGTTTATTTACTGAATCATTAAGCCGAGCGAGAAAACACACACACACACACACACACACTCCGTTCCGGCAGTGCCGTCGTGCCCGTGGCGTGTCTCGCGTATGTACTTGTACCGATTTGTACCAATTTCATGCACTGGATTTCCATACGCGAGTGAGAACAACGTGTGCTCCGTGGACAGAGAGCTTGGTTAAAGTTGGACGACCCAGCAAAGACGAACCTAAACTTCCGGGCATCTTTGAAACGGACCGAGAGGAGCTGCGAGAATTCAAGCCATGCTGGGCGCATGAATGCTCCCTATTTTTGCTTATTTGTCCCATATAAAACGGTCAACACACACACACACACACACACGCACGAACAGTAAAAGCATAGCCTACCTTGCTTAATTGCAGACAGTTGCTGAAGCTGCTGCTGATGCTGTTGCGCCGCCACTTGCTGCTGCTGCACCGCCACCTGCTGCTGCTGTTGCGCCTGCTGCTGCTGCTGCTGCTGCTGCTGTTGCGCCTGCAGCTGATGCTGGGGAGTGGTTTGCGTTTGCGTGTGGGCCGGATGGATGGCGAGCAGCTTCGCTTCCGGCGGCTTCTGGTGCGGGCCGACCGCCAGCTGCGGCGCGCCGAGCGCCATCGTCGGTGCCGGCATCATCAGCGTCGACATGGCCAGCATCGTCGTGCCTGCCCCCTGTACGTACCGGTACCCCAGCACTGACAGCTCTGGTGACGGGGACAGAATTTGGCAAACGTTGAGCAGCTGCTGCCTATCACACACCACCACCACCTTGCTGTCGTTGTCGTCGCTCAGTCTCAGGCTCTTGCGAAGGAGTGTTTGTGGGGTTGTTTTTTTTTTTGCTTCGTTCTTTTGTTTTTTTTTTTTTTTTGCGCGAGTTTGGGGTTCGTCGCTTCCTTTAGCGGGTTTGCAGAGTTTTTTTTTCCTTTTCTTTTGTAAAATGTCAATATAAAACAGCTACAATACTTTCGCTTTATGCAATAGCGGTTGTGGTCCTCTGGGTTTTTCTTTTAAATAGGGTTATCCTTCTCCTCCTCCTCTTCTTCTTCTTCTTCTTCTTCTTCTTCTTCTCTGTTACACGCGTCGACTACTGCTGCTGCTGGTGTAGTGCATTGGATGCTTGGAGATTTTTGCTTATCTTATGTATCTGTGTGTCCAGGTC